>CAJNSZ010003358.1:0-11408 GCA_905329745.1 Rotaria sp. Silwood2
ACGTATCATGAAGCCACAAGTAGTACTAGATTACAACGAAGGAAGACAAGGTGCTGATTTATCTGATCAGCTGTCAACCTATTACACATGTCTCAGACGGTCGATAAAATGGTACCGAAAGATAGCATTTGAATTGGTTTTCGGAACGGCACTAGTAAATAGCTATTTGATATACAAGGAACACTACGCTGCAAACAAAATAACCATTTTGCAATTTCGTGAAAGTCTTGTTCGATCTTTACTACTTGGTATGCCGTTCGAGAAGCTGAAGCCGGGTGCGAGACAGAAACAAACTGGCCAAGCAAAACCTAAACTCGCCGATCACAAGCTAGTAGAAAAAGAAGGATATGGCCGCGATGTTCGAAGGCGTTGTGTTGGTTGCTATGAAAAAATCCGGCAACAGCAATCAAGAGAAGCAAGTGATGCAACAGCAAAGAAAATAAAAACTTTCTGTTCTGATTGTGATACTTTTTTTTGCCTTGTTTGCTTTAATGAAAAACATCATTCTATGTAATAAATAACTTGTACAGTAGCAAGACCGACTAGATGACACACTACCTAATGTTTTCACTGAACAACAAAGGAACAGAAACTGGTTTTCTATTAAGTTTCTTGTGAGGACCGAGCGGGTCCCACCGGTGGGACCCGCCGGGGTGAATGTGTTAAGAAGAACCAATATGGAAAATTTTGTTTTGTGCCAAAGAAAGTCATTTACATTTATCTTTTTCTGGCTTCAGATAAGTATAATTAAAGGTATATCGTTGAAGGAAAACCTTTTTTTCTTGTTTGCTTCGTTCTTAAGACAAAATATTATGACATGTGTTATGTTCAAAAAAAAGGCCGTCGTTTGTTTTTATTACTCGAAAGAAACACAATGAAAGCTATTTCGAGAAATCTCTCCTTTGAATTATTGCTCTCCTATTGAGAGGAAAGGTTATGATAAAACTTATTTGTTTATAGAGCGTCTTTTCATTTATCCATATCATTTGAATCAGAAGGAATATCTATCGAAATATGCATACTTATGGATATAAGTAAAATAGACATAATGAAAACAGGGAACATATCAGTGCAGAGTCACTAGTAAGTGGATTGGTAGATTGTGATTACTTCTCAACAGATTTTTATGTGAATCCTATGAATTTTTTATGAATCAATTTACTATCTAACATTGAGCAATGAGATGTTCGGACTATCAAATAGAACAAGCAAACATAACTATCGTGTAGTAAAGTATCTATGCTATTGTTCATTTAATTGAATGTACATCCGTCTCGATCTTGGCGTTCAGAATCTCAGACAAAATACGCACAGTTGTCGTCGTATTAGCGAATAAGTACCTAATTTAGTATATATTTAGTTAACGATATCTTTCAGTCACTCTCTATTTCCATCCATCACTCTGTACATAATAACGACAGATCATATAAAAAGACAATGATGTAATTTACACAAACAATTTTGTCTCTAATTATATGTATTTGTCGATGATTTGCTTTACTACCTATGGGTGACGTCGTTGATATACGAAGAATGAGAAAAAGCACGCAACATAACGATGATGTTTATAACTGATTGTGCCGTAAAAAAATATATTAGTGATGATTTGACGCACTCTCAATCACTCACCTAATAGACGGTAAGACAGAATGAATGAAAAAAACAGCAATTACATTCGAATGAGACTTTTGCTGATTAGATGCACATGTCGATAATTTGATTTACCATCTATGGGTAACGTGATTGGTGTACGATGAATAAAAGAAAAGAAGCAAAAGAACAATAATGTTTATGCCTGGTTGTGTTGCTAATTAAATATGTTAGTGAAGTTTGATGCGCTCTCACCCAATCACCGAATAAATGGTAAGAGAGAATGAATGAAAAGAAAAGTGAATAAAAACGATAGTAGATACAAATGAATGTATTACTAATAAACTATGTTTGTCGATGATTCAATTCAGTGTCAGTTTATGACCTGGATGATATGCGACTAATGAAAAAACAAGCATAATAATCATCAAGCGTATGAATGATTGTATTCCGAAATATATTATTTTGATGATTGTATAATTCACTACGAGTTTTGTGGCAAGAAAAAAACAAGTTGAAAAAACGATAGTTGATGAAAATAATTCTTTGGTAAATTATATGAATGTATTGATTATTTTGTTCACTCAACATGAATGATGCTGTTGCTAAATGCATATATTGTTGATGATCTGAGCCATTCAACATTGTTTTGTCTCAGTACTCGGAGAATAAAAGAAAACAAGTAAATTAACGATCATGTATAGAAATAACTGTATTGCTAAATATGCATGTTGGTGATGATTTCATTCCTTCTCAGTAAGTGACCTAATTGGTAGCAGCAGAATCGATGAAAAACACTAAATAGAAAGAAAAACGTATGAAAACGATTCTTTTGTTAATTATATGCATTCGATGATTATTTTAGTCGCTCTCCGTCGACAATCTGGGTAATGCCCGAAGGTTCAAGAAAAAAATACAAGAAAAGTAATGATAATTCATATGACTCATTGTGTTGCTAAATACATATTTTGTTGATGATGGGAATCACTATCTTTCTGCCAGTGTTGATCATGGTGTTCATAGAATCGGCGATACAGGAGAGCAAACAGTAATAGTATAAAGAAATGAACCGTAAATACAGTTTATTCAGTGAATTATTTGTTTTACAATGTACCACTGTGCATCAGGGCGTCTGAAGTCTCAACTGAGCCAGTATGAATATCATAATACATACAAATATTTCCATTGATAATTAACAATTTTCTTGTTGATTTGATCGACTCTATATTGATGTCGATTTCGATGTCCGAAGGATGTATTACTGAACAAGCAAAACAAATATAATAGACAAGAATCATTTTCTCGTGTGGGTTAGTTTTCTTATATGATTTGATGTACTTTCTGTCACTGTCGACGGACGGTATCGAGGAATCAGAGGAGAAAAAATAAAACGTCGATAACGTCACGAAAAGAGAATGTTGTTAATTGCATATTTTGTAAATGATTTAAGTCGTTCTGTGTCACTCAGCGTTAGCTATTTGGTAGACCCTTCACAGGACAAGCCAAATAGTAATAATATTAACCAATGAGTCTCTTTTGAAGGCATATTATGTTGATAATTTCATTCCCTCTCTATAGTTGTCGATGGTAATATTTGTCGTATTCTCGATGAAACGAAAAAGAGAGCACTAATATATGTACGGAAAAAAAATGCAGTATCTTATACAATCATGATGTGCAATATAACAACGTATTGAGAAGAGAGGGCAAAGTTCAGTACTATTTGAAATATATATATAGACAGGGTAGTCTTTGAGAGTGAAAGCATTAAACAACATCGACAGAATATATTAGTGTTTTGTTCTTCGACTGGCAACTTCTCGTACACATACAGTCAGTAAACGTATGTCTCTTAAAATTGTTTTCTTTTGACAATGGCTCTGTAGTGATGGCTATGAAGCAGAGATTTCTGTTCTCAAGTTGAACTACTGACCTTGTATTTCTTTTATTTTTACGTTGTCGTAGCTTTTTCCACGCCACAGTAACTTTCAACAATGACCATGAAGTTAACTACTTAGATTAACTACAAACAGGTACCTCCACGCGGCAACTGTCGACAGTATAGAATATCAGTTAAGTTTGTGGGCGCTATTGTAAATACTCAAGCGTTCAGTATTGAAATTGAATATTATTCGAAGAGATCAATCTCATTAAAAACATCCCACGTCCTCAAAATCGCCACAAAATCGACGATTTTGTCGCAATTTAATCTCACGATTAATCGGGTTGGTAAATCGCGATAAAATCGCTGAAATTGGCGATTTTTGGCGATTTTTAACGAGAAAATCGTGAGTTTTGGTGATTTTACACGGGAAATCTCAATTTATGTGTCATTTCGACAAAAATCGCCGATTAATCGCCAGATACAATCAGCAATTTTCTTGAGAATCGCGATTAATCGTCCAAAGTGTGGCGATTTTGAGGACATGGGATGTATATGCTTCAACGGATTTTAGTATAAAGTAGTTATGTTTGAGAGAATATTTGACAAAAGACTTTGTATAGAATAATGTTTTCAGAAGTAATAGTTTTCATAGAACAATATTTTGTTTTCATGACACGATTGTTAGAATTCAATCGTCCTTGTTATGATTTGAGAGTGGGATAACTATATATACTGACGTTAGGTTTTTACAAGTGATTATATCAAGGGGGAAACAACTGATGTAAACCATCTGAAAATCAAAATTGAATAATTTTAAATCATGTGATAAAATGATTTTTGATGATTTAAAATCATTTAAAATCACAAAATCGCAGATTGCTGTTTCCCCCTTGGGTTATATTCTCTCAATGGTCAGTGCCTCAGGACTATCCATATCGTTTTAGTCGACACAAGAAGGTGAAATTAATCACCATTTTGGTTTTCTGCTCGTTGAGAACATTGATTTGTGGGCTGTATTATTGTAGGAAAAAGTCAGCTTGGTGGTCCACATATCAATCTTTATTTGAGACCTGGCTTCCAAAAGCTTATGGAATCATTGAACAATCCGAGTTTTGTATCATTGAGGATCATCATAGTTGTGTTAGAAAGAAATAGGTAAGCATGTACGAAAAAGCATAAGCCGTTCATATTCAGCGGCAATGCTGTTCCTATTAGAGATTCAGCATTGTGAGTTAGCGTAAGTTTCATGACCTACTTAATTCGAGTTCGAATTTAAATGGAGATTGACGTGCTTGCTATCAATTCGAAAATTCTTGAAACATAATCTACATATACGATAGCCATACATGGGGATATCTTTCATTTTTATTTACTTGAAGGTATAATTCATAAATACATATATATATATATATATATATGTATACACCGTCCTGTAGAAATAGGAATAGATTTAGTTTTATTTTATTCTATAACTCATATATACATATTTATATATAGATGCATATACATTCACCTGTATAAATAACAATAGTTTTAGTTTTAGTGCATTCTATATATATATACATCAAGCACCCCCTGTGAAATTAGGAATAGATTCAGTTTTAGTTTATTCTATAATTCATATATGCATATATATATATATGAGTGATTTGCAACTTTCTGCTACGACTGAGATTTTAGCTGTATTTCGTCAATAATTTTTGTTCTACTGAACCAATTTAGATCAATTTTTTATTTGTTACTGGTATGTGAGTGTTCCACTGCCACACAAAAGTTTACCTCTCTGGCTCCTACGATTGCTGAGCTATTGGACTCACACTGTCAAAAAATCGTATTTTACATGGAGATATAGTGAGAAAATGATATTTTCTAGGTATAGAAGAAAAGAGAAACAATATAATGAATAGTTCATTTTGTACAGCTTGAAATGCTCTATCACGTGATGTACCTATTCTATTTTGTTTCTTTTTCTTTTCACGCTCATTCATCTCGAATATTTAGTTACAAACACTTTGTCATTTTCGTGTAGAAGGACCTTGTTTTTCGATTTTCTCTCATTGGCTACAAGTTGAATAAATTCAAATGTTTTCAAAAGAACGTCCGTTGAGCGGAAAACAAATTGAAAAAAACTTCTTCTTAGCGACTTTTCTTCTCGTTGAGAAAAAACGATCTTTTTCAAAAAAATTGAGTTTTACTCACTTTATAGAAGGACTTTTTGCAAATTTTATTGCAAATAACTTCTGAACCGTTTGTTCGTTTTCTCTCAACTTTGTATCGTAGATATATTTCGTAAAGCTGCATTATCATTAAAACATTCAGTCTTGTATCTTTTATCGTTCTCGAGAAATTTACGTTATATGGTAAAACGTAGAACGAACTTTTTTTAAAAAAATATGCAGAACGACTCTTTAAAAATCACTTTGTAAATAACTAGTGAAAGGCTCGTTAGTTTTCACTCAAATTTTTATTGATGTTACATTTCTTAGACTTGTATGATCAATTAAAAATTCAACTCTGTATCTCTTTCGTTTATAAAGAATTTTACAAAACATGAAGCAATGCAAGAGGATATTTTTTATTAAATTAACGGTTTTTGTGGGACATTTACATTGAAGTAAGTCGTATCTCACCTAATATGTGGTAAAGTGTTGGGAAACTTTTGCTGTGTAACGTAGGCATATAGTGTACTAAAATACACTGCCCAGAAATTACCTAGATCAACTTTCTGTTTTTCGCATCAATCGTACCAAAAAGCTGCAAATCACTCATATATACACATACACTGTCCTCTAGAAATAGGAATAGATTTAGATTTTGTTTATGAAATTTATATTTTATATATTTACGCATAACGATCACCTAGTATACAACAAACACAAGTTGAAATGCTACAGATCTCATCTGGAATGCTTAAGACATAATGTGAAATGCTACAAAAACTCACCTGCAATGCTAAAGGCATCATCTGAAATGCTATAATTATCACTTGAGATCGTGCAGGCATCACATAGGATGCGACTGGTGTCACCTGAGATGCTAGATAAATAACCTTAAAACCTGAAGATATCACGCAGGATGCTATAAACATAATCTGGCATGCTGAAGCAATTACGTTGGTGGGTATGAGTGTGTGCTGTGTGTGTAGATGTGGATGTACTGTATTCATATTCTCGTCATATCCGTACCCACATCCACACCACCCACACCACAATAAACCTTTAAATCTTTAAGAACTGAACTGTTTTTGCATCAAGTTTATTTAATTCTCGACAAGAAAATTTAAGCATAGTTTATCTCTAACGAGGTAACATATGCAAATGTGAAATCGTTTTTAAGTCGGGGCTATTTGCATCACGTATGGCTTAGTGAGACTAGAAAAATCTCAAAAGGATAAGGGCTGCTAGGTCTCTCTTCTCGAGTTATAACCGTTTTATTGAGTTTTTTACCCTATGCAAGGTATTTCGGGGCAAATCGAAGGAAGGAATTTCGAGCCGAAATTTTGCCCATAACTAGGCCTAATGATCTCTAGAATGTCCTGCAAGTTTCAGCCAAAATGAAGGTTCCCTTCTTGAGATATTGAACTTACAAGAATCTCGATTTTTGTGAGCTGCATGTGACAGGTGACTATTTAAAAAAAATTGAATATCTCAAGGAAACATCCATTTTGGCTTAAACTTTCAGAACATTCTAGAGATCATTAGGGCTACTTATAAGCAGAATTTCGTCTCGAAATTCCTTCCTTCGATTTGCCTCGAAATACCTTGCATAGGGTAAAAAACTCAATAAAACGGTCATAACTCGAGAAGAGAGAACTAGCAGTCCTTATCCTTTTGAAATTTTTCTAGTCTCACTAAGCCATACGTGAACATATAGCCCGAACTCAAAAGCGATTTCACACTTGCATATGTTACTTCGTACGAACATTCAATATAGTAAAATGTCTTCCAAAACAATAAGATTCTTTACTTTATTTTAAGCACGTAATAGAAATGACTATCGAAAAACACAAGCTGTTTCTAGGCTTGAAGATTCTAGCATTCAGCTTCAATCGAATTCATTTCGTATTACGATCCTTATTTTTAGGATATATATGACTTGGTTTTCAAACTTTTCTAAGAAATAGCTTTTTTGAAAGATACATTTGAAATAATTTAGTAAATTTTCATGTATCAATCAACAAAGAATGCTTCGCACTGATCTTAGATTCTAATTTAAAGAGAGATAAATGACGCATTGTAGCCATAGTTGACATGTTGATTAAACTATTTTTTCATAGTACATAAAATGTACAACGAAAATTTATTCAATCTTCAATGAAATTTTAAATTTTTTTAAGTAATAATGACGCCTGTGTGAAATTGAATATAGTTTTCGTCACAAATGAGAATATTTTCTAAATTATGGAAGTAGCATGTGTAAGGATTTATTTAACTTCTGGAATTATGAAATACATACTAAATCTTTTAGGAAAACATTAGTAACTTCAAAATATTGTTGCTTTAAGATAGATTTCTTGTAATAATTTTACTTGGTATTTTCACGAATGGCTTCGATCATAGAGAGTAAAAAATGGAAAAAGACATTAAAAAACACAGATACCACATTTTATTCGCTGGAGTATCCTATGCATAGATATTGGCGGACCAAATTGTAATGGATCAGTAGAGAAAATATAGTTCAATGAGTTCTTTCAATGATTCACTGTTTTAGAATGCTCTAAAGAGCTCTCCTAGGAAAGGACCTCTTAGTAAGAAGTCATTCCTTCGCCATTATGTACATTCATGTTTTCAAGAGTCAAAAGTCAATGTTTTGATCAAATTCAAGATTTACTCGATGCTTGTTTTTCATATATTTTAGAAATAAAGCTTATTACTTTGATTTCAACTTTTTTGACGATTGAGAATCCTCAATATCGCTATAATTGGCATGGCAATATCCAATACAACAAACAATCGTACACATGAACAATCGTAAGTTTGTCGAAGCTTTTTTCGGCGATATTACTATCAATGTTCTAACTGGCTACTAATCATATGCAAAGATTTCCATGTGTGAATTTTTTTCGGAGATACTATACTTACTAGACCACTCATAGTTGGTTTTGCAATACTGACGCTTCAACTGAATGTCAAATCTTTTGCAGTTCAGTTATAAATGTTACTTTAAGAATTTTTTTATCAATTCTAAAACTTTCTCAAATTAAATCGGGTTTCCTGTTTTCAGTGTGAGTCTTTGCTCATGAGCAGCTCTCATCATTAGCAGGTTCTGTTATACATTTCTGTTTCAGCAAGTACCGCGTCGAAACACTATACTTCTTCGAACACATCAATCGTTCCAAACTTTTTAACATTAAATCTGATTATCAAAAGCAATTTAATATCTGAAGATGGAGAGATACTTTTTTATCGGTGCCTTTTGAAGCATTATAGTAGAGATGAGATATACTCCTGTACCAAATTTCAGATCAAAACAAATTTACTTCCTTTTTTCCAAAATGCTTCAGAACAGGTGGAGAAAACGAGGATAATAAAGTTCATAGACAGAATGTGAAGTGCGTACATACTTAATCAAAGCTAGGGAATTGAACTACTCGCTATGCACAATAAAATGATCATATCTTAAGAGAAAAAGCTAATAGTCGTCTTTTTTTTTCTATCAATTTCAAATGAAAAAAGTCAATTGAATCATTAAAATATCAATGTCACTTACTCACAAACACTTGATTTTCAAAGTTTTCTGTTTTGTTTTCAAGTATATTCTTAGAATTTAGGACCCTAGATAGAATTTAGTTATCAAATAAGATGTTTCTTTCATTTAGAGAGCACTTTACTAGAAAAATAACAGGAAAGTAATGTTTTTGTTTTTTTTCTGACGTTTTTGAGTGTACTAATTTTCTTTTTCGGCTAAATTACCTTGTTTCATTTAGAATTGACAACAAATATTACAAAAATTAGTTTAATCAATCAGATCAGTTGAAGCAAAAGAAACTATTATTTTGAGACCATTCTCTTTTGTCACACTTGAAGTCAAAACAATACTTTTTGTTTGAGCTATTTTCATCGCCAGCTTATCGTTAATGCCACTTATGCTTTCTGCTACGTAAAAATCAATCATCCCTATTTTCTGTATTTTTATTTTATAAATAGTACTGCTAAATGGGTCATCGTGGGTATTGGAATACTTATCGGAACGATAGTGCTTTCGGTTTCGATCACGATCGTGTTGTCGTTGATACCAGTATATCTTCCTAAAGCTGGCTCCGATATTTCAAATAATTATAACGCTGGTTTGTTATATCTTTCCTTCAACTAAACAGTAGATCATGCTCTTTATTGACTCTGTATTGTGAAAGGCTCGAAAGTAGTATTTGAGAATGAAAATAATGAGAAATTCAGTTCTTCGTCGATATATATCACAAAGTATTATTTTAGGCAGAAAATAACGATCACCATTATCCGAAATCTGTTATCTTTGGTAACCATTGCGCAAGAAGCTTTTAAATGGTGATAAGGTCGTGTTTTATTAAATGTTCGAGTCAATAATTGTATCTTTATTCTATGCATCTCTTTTTTCCAGAATTGGATGAACAGGGATCGGTTCGATACTCAGATTGATTTTTTCGACAATCCTAATGGCATATCACTTAATATATTGTTTATTTTGTGAAAAGTTAGAAAAATATCAGTAACTAAGAAATAAATGAAATTTAAGTTACAGACACTTAGATGTACTAATTTCCAAATTATAGATGGATAAGCATTTCCATTTTAAGAGGCTTTAAACTAATGAATAACCATCAGTTAATTTGAGCAGAGAAATCGGATAGCATTCAAAGACTCAATAAATAATTAGAAATTATTGTTCGCATAGAACGAACAGCTTGGCATACGTCGTGAAAGCAGTATATTTTTTACCATAGAATGCAAAAAATTAGCCTTAAATTTCTGAAAAATAAGGATTAGAAATTGAAAAAATAGACTATTAACGTGTCCATTTTTTTATGACGCTTTCTATTTAATGATGAGTATTGTTATAACCGAAGTGTTCCCCTTCGATTATAAGACGGATTGAAACGAATAATAAACATTCCTTTCTAGTACAGTGGTAGTACAGCTGCCCGGAAGGGCAGAACACGAACGTTCGATTCCTTCCGAAGGGAGATTACTGTTTTGTTCCGTTCTGTTGTCATACCAACACGTTGCTATCTCGCTGATAACTGAGTTTAACAATATGAAAGAAAGAAGACATAACAAGTATTACTGATTGCTAGTAGGATTGGATATTGAGCAAGGAAATAGTATTCGAGTGAGCTTTTTTTATAAGTGTTGTTGGTGTTCACAATCGGATAGAGCAAGTACCATCAATTTTGCTGAAACTCTTCGAATAAAACATTGTCTTGTAGAAATGATCTACAGCGCATATTATGTAGAGTGACAACAACAGGAAAATGGTTGACAGTGTTTTCCTTATGTTGAATGCTGTTTGATGTTAGAACAGTTTATTTTGTCATTCCATCATCTTCAAATGGGTTCTTCAGAAAGTGACTCAGTTTTTTACTAAAATCCTAGGAGAAACGACTGCTTATTTTGATTATTCTTTTTGTATTGTAGCATCTGATGAAATAGCTCAAATGTTTTACTCCAGCTGGATCCCAAAAGGAAGTCAGAGTCTAACAGTTACCAATCTTGCTGAATTAGCTCGACAAGTAAGTGTATTTCAACAAATTTTGGTTTGTTTCGATGAATTAGGGGTGGCACATTTACTTTACTTTTTAGTTACTTTACCAAAGTAAAGTAACTACAGTAGTTACTTAGTTACTAGTAACTACTAACTACCGTAGTTACTAAGTTACTAGTAACTACTAACTACCGTAGTTACTAAGTTACTAGTAACTACTAACTACCGTAGTTACTAAGTTACTAGTAACTACTAA
>CAJNSZ010003359.1:0-11400 GCA_905329745.1 Rotaria sp. Silwood2
ATGATTAAATTTTTAATGAAAGAATATTAGTTTTTATATGAAACGATGCAGTATTAAACGCTCTTTCTAACCAATATAGATTGAGCTTGAAACATTGCCTAAAAGTCGTATATTTTGAGCTGATAATGGACAACTATGAGCCCAATGAAACTTCAATACTTTTTTGCAGGTATTCTCCCGCAAGATAGCTTATAATCCTTACAGCTTGACTTGAAATTGTTACCAAAAGAATCACCACATTTTTCTGAATAGGATAGGCGATAAAATGACTGAAAATATCCTATGGGCCAAATCGGCTTCTTATGCGCCCCTGTCCTTTCATTCGAGTTGCCTAAGAAAATAAATTTTATGTTATTCATCTTACTTAGTAGATACACTTTTTACTTGATCATTAGCAAATTCTGATGTAAATACATATTCAAAATAATTCCATTCTTTAATCGTATCTCTCTTTGTAGGAATCATTTCTACAAAATATCAATAAAATAATATTGAAAAAATTTTTCATAATTCTTTATTCTTACTGAATACTCGACCATAATGATACACTGATTTATCGAAATATTTTCGCATTGTCCATGAGTAAAACATACGAGATAAAGTAGCAATATCACAAAGAAGACTTATTGGTGGTAAAAATGGTGAACGTACAAAATATTCACGTGTAAGTACATATTTTTGTGAATGCCAAACATTTTGTGCATCTGTATAAACTTGTTCAAATCGCTTACTTCAACAAAAAATTGATTCTCAAAATAAAATTAAAACTATATATAATCTTACGTGAAGATAGCTATGAGTAAATTTGTTAATAAGATATTTAGAAGAATTAAATGAACAGCAAGTAGTATATGGCTGGCTATTGACCATCGCGCATCCGGAAAACCTTTTAAATAGTTGACAACAATCTGTAAAGTGTAATAAACCCCTTAGATGTACATACGGTCAAGATTCTCTAATTCCTCATCAAAATCTCCGTATAAGAAATAGTAAACAGGATAGAAAACCTGATACAACATAAGTCTACCATCAAAGCTAGTATCTATGGAATAATTTGCTTCTATAGTAGAATTGCTTACTACTGGATAAGAAACCATGGAACGAGATGCAACACCATAACCAATCATAACAATTAGAATAATAAGTATGAAAAATGCAAGATCTTTAACCTATAAAAAAAAACAAAATAAACTTAAATGAATTGAGATGTTAAGAAAAACATTTCTTTTCATACCATTAATCCAATCGATACAAGGTATGATCCAAGAAATGGCACCAAAATAATGAATGATAGACTACGAAGCCACCAAAGTTCAAGATCAATAGCCATTACAACTCTAATAAAAATGTCTTTAAGTTTGAAGGCAAAACATCATTGATGGATAAAAAAGACAATACTAAAACTGTATACTACACAAGATGTAAGAGCTTCTCTATCTCTAATGTTATTCATTAGCAGAAATATATTTCTATCTGAATATTTGTATCGAATAAACTAATTATTGTTCGACTGCATAGGAAGTTGAACATATTAATTAATTGTTACATAAAACAAAAGTCAATAAATAAAAACCTGGCTGCCATAAAATCATCTTCGGAACTTGCATGTGCGAATCGTAGAATTAATCCAATGTAAAAGAGAAGAATAGCAAATATTGTTAGTAATTTGAAAGGTTTCTTAACATAGCTCTCTACTTTTCCAAAAAATGATAAACTATCGTTTAAGCAAAACTGAAATGAGACAAAAACAAAAAGTAAATAGAACATTTTTGTACGTTTTACAATCTATTTCGTACATAATGGATTTCTTCTAATAAGATACATGAAACAAGAATAATTGTTGATATCTCAGTTCCATGTATTGATGGATTTTGCGCTTTTGGTGGTGAGAAATTATATAGAAGAACATATGAAAAAAGTAAAAGAAAAAAAATGTAAGTTATCTAAAATGAATTGATTATTATTCTTTGATACATTTTATTGATATTTATATACGTACCAGATGATAACAAAATTTCATAAGCAATGAAGAATGAAATTTTTTCAATTTTTGTAAATAATTAAGAAATACATGGTCTCGTTCTGTCTGGGATATGTTTGGATATTCCATTAGTTCCGGCTCATCATAATTAATACAATGATTTCGAAATCTAAATGAAAGGTTTTTCATGATTGGTAATTTATTTTATTTTTCATCATATTAAGACTTCAATTACTTTCTTAGTTCTTGTTGACTTGGTTTCCGTGTCTAACAAATACAAATAAACAGTACCATTGATTAAAACTGAACTTATATTTATTTGTATTTGAGATTTAACTATTTTCCATGTAAAAATGCAATCTGTGCAGCAGAAGGTTCCATGTAGAATCAGATTTCAATCAAGAAAAGAAGTCGGATAGGTTTGAAGAAGTTTTATTTTACACTGATCTCCGTCTCAAAGTTAACCATCAAGAAAAAAAGCGCAGTGTATCGAGAATTTCTTCACTGTCGAGAAAACTTGATAGAAATGTAGCTTTAGTAGTGGAGAACAAAGGAAAAATTCGAATGATTTTAGTTCATAGAGCTTCCCTTCATTTATAATTGAAAATCTTGATATTTCATCTGATAGTGACTCTTGTAAAAGAGTATAATAGAAGAGTCAGGTTTAGAAAGGTCAGCATATATTCGAAGATTTTTAAGCCACTCAATATATTAAAACTTGCGTATTGCTGGAAAGAAAATTATAAGCGGCTACTTAAAAATATATAGAGAATATTGTGAAGTTAGGTATAAACCAATAAGAATTGTGTCCCGCGTAATGAGAGACTTCCTTGTCCTTCCATTTTCTAAAGATTTTCTTTTTTGATTCATGGAAGTTTTCATTAGTCATTTACCTCCGAAATGTGCGGAGTTTCAGCTGCTGATAATTGCAACTGTATACATAGGCTTCGAAACTCCTGAAAATACTTTTTCCAATGTTCAAAATTAGTTCGGTTCTCTCAGAGGGCCTTTTTTAGTAACAAAAATTTACTGCTGTGGAGCCAAAGTGTAATACTCAGACTGCTACAAGTTTATATTATATTCTCAAAAATAATGGGAAAATTTTATATTCAAAAGATATCAAATAAATGCTCAGATTACAACTAATTCGATCATTTGAATTAAAGCATGTGCTGTAAAAATTTATTTCAGCGAAACTATTTCATTTCGAAGTACTACTTCTCCCTTCGCTCCATTTATCAGATTTATAATATTGATACAAACGATGCAGAGTATTAAATCTCTAAAGAAACATTGATCACATAATGATTAATATATAGAAGCTTCTATTCGTGCATTTCTTATCGTCAATCGAGTTGATCAATTCAAACTTTAATTTAATGATTGATCGTGCTTTTATGTAATTTATACTAAACTTATGAAAGATTATCTTTCCCATGGATCGTATAGACGAAAAAAAAGGGAAGATTAGCTTTTTTGCGAATGCTCATAAAAAATATTCGAATTATTGACAATCAAAAGAGTCTAGAAGTCTCCATAATCTTTTAAATCTAACGAATTGCTACGAAATCTAATGAGGAAGAGGAAAACCGCTGAAAAGCCTTCATTCAAACTTACAGTTACTATTAGTTTCTTCGAAGATATAGGCGAGTTATACAAGACTTAAAACCATAATATTTAGAACAAAAACTAGAAATTACAGAATAGCTACCGCTTACTATAATAGGAGTTAATAAGTCGACCTCCTAGACATAATAGCAAGCTCTGAGTCTTTTATTTTGGGATGTTAACAATATAAAGTAGACGCAATTTTATTCAGACTTCATGGTTCTACTAACTAGATTTTCAAAATTATCAAAGAGAACAAGTATTCATCGTCATTTCTCTAATACTAAGCATTTCAGACGAGTTCAAAATTGTATCAATATTAAATATTCAATGCTAACCTCTTTACTTTCTCTGTAGTGAACAAATGCAGGAGCAAAAAAACCCAGCGAAATAATTCCAAACAATAGAGCAAATAGATGACGATAATTATTTTGTTCTGGATGGAGTTTATTATACCAAATATTATTAATAGCTTGTACAGAAGCTGGTTGTGAAAGAAATAATTTATCATTTGCATCAGATGCAACCTTTAAACAAATGTTAATAACGAATCTGAGAAGAAACTATCAAACATACTTGAAGACAAGTAACACATCCATACAGTTCATTTTGTCGTAAAATAATTTCACATGCTTTAGCAGCATCATAATCATCACATTTATCAAGACATTTGATTGCATATTGTTCAAAATAGTTACGACTTTCTTCATAACCTTTTTTTAATTCACCATAGTTTGCTATTGAATAATATTGTTTTAAAATTTTTGTTGCAATCAATGCTGAACATAATCGATTTTCCATAAAAACTAAAAGAACTTTTGCCATATCAATACGATTCATTAGTATTGCCCATAAAAATAAATCTCGCAATATACATTGATAATCTTTTTTTGTTTTGTCTTCATCTGATAAATATTCTTTGTTTTTATCTTGTTCTGATTCATCTATGAGTCCATTTTTTTTTTGATATTTTTTTTCATTATTTTCATTTTCAAAATAAATGTCATACATATAATCACCAATGAGAGTAGTAAGAACCATATTAAGAGATGCGATATCATTGATTTTTTTATCATCGTCATTCTTTTTACCTGGAATAAATTCTTTTAAATGAGTTTTCTTATTATTCTATATAAACAAATAAATATTATTTCTATAAACGAATAATCATCTTTTCTGAAATAAATATCATACCATGCATTCATCAGTATAAAGTTCTCGAATAAATTTTGCATATCGAGATCCTTGCCATTCTTTCGAAAAGAATATTTTATTTGGTTCGATGCCTAATTTAAGAAATTCATAGACAAAATCTGGCAAATCATTTATTATAACTTCAATAAAATATCTTTCTTTAGTCTAAAACAAAAAAAATTAATATTAAAATAAATAGAAAATATGAATACCAAAATATTATCTAATGAATTTCGAAAAATAAATTCTCTTGCAATGTCAATTGAATTCCACTGCATTGCTAAATAAAGTAATCTTGTTCGTTCTGCATCTTGATCCTTCTTCATAATTTTTAAATTATTTGTGTGTTCATCAATAATTTTATCTTTAAGGTTTGATTTTTTTAACAGTTGTTTATTCATTTCAATTTCATCATTTCTTTCCAGTTCTTTTAATTTTGTTAATATTTCACGTGCTTCAAAAAATTTTTGTCAATAAGAAAAACTAATATATCCCAAATTTATTTACTTACAACGACAAATACTTCGAAAAATTGTTGATGATAAATCAGTATCCGAATTTAGATTAAATACAGTTAAATGAGAACGCATCGATGGTTGAAGACAAAACATAACTTTTTTAAGTAAGTCTTTAATATATTCGTCCTTCACTTGTTTTTTCGGATCTTGCTTTTCAAAAAAAGTTTCTTTTATGTCTTCTTTTAATTGAGCATTATTTTGGCCGAAATTTTTCAAAAGTCTTCAAAAAAGAATAGACAATGAATGAAAGAAAAAAAAAAACTTGTAGGATTACTTTTCACATTTAGAACTAAGATGACGTTCAGTACGATTACTTTTACTACGTATAGAAATTCGAAATGAGAAAAAAGATAAAGTCAGACAATCTGAAAATTGACATTACTTTATATTCAATGGAGGTAACTTATCTGAACAGTGCTGTTTATCCTCCATATTTGCACATTGTAAGTTATCATCTTCAATACTAAGTTCATTAACTCCATAAATAATATCTCGATTTGCAATATTTTTGTCAAAGTCTTTGGTTAATAATAGTGAACGTGTAAAAAAATCAGCAGCACGACCGGTGCCCTATTTATTGTATTATATGAATCAAAAAGTGACACAAGATATTGAATTCATTTTCTTACATCAATAAGAATAACAGGAATATTGGATCGTACATCAAAATATATATTATCTATTGTATTTATATCACCTTCAATCACAATAGTAACCGCAGGTACTTGTTATAAAAAGAAAATAAATCATTATTAGTTTTTTTTTTTATATACTTTAATATATTAAGTATAGGAATCTTATCAAGTTTTCTTTAAGAACACAATCTTTCAAAATTTAATCAATTACGCTAAGAATAAAATGACTGATGATGTATCTATTGTATGTTTCTTATCAAATTCTATTACATTAGTAGGAAATATGTGTATTGTTTAGTTCAATTTTCAATAAATCCATAGTTGAGATAATGCTGATTTTATTCGTGACATCTCATCTTTTTTATGCTTTTTTATAGAATTTTTGCGGATGTTTATGAACATAGGAATCAACAAAAAGAGAAAAATAACAAGGAAACGAAAATCGAAATCGAGGCAATAATGACAAGGTCGGATGTGCATTTTTATTCTTCCGATATCGTATATCTTGATACGATGCCGAGGGAAGGAATTGAACCTTCCAATGTTTGAATAATAATCAGATACATAAAACCACTACACCATCTATGGTAATAAATCACAATTATCCTTTATTCTTCATTGACCTTGAGAAAGTTGTTTCTGTTACCTTCAGTTTTGTCTTACAGTCATTCTTTCCTCCTCCCTTCTTATTATTCATTCATTGATTGTTGTCTAAATGCTATGCCCCCGGTAATCATTTATGACTTTTTGTGTAACTTCCTTTTTTTGTTATTCTTTCAATTTTCTATTTTTTGACATAACTATCATTGACCTTCTATATGCTTTAATACCCAATATGTAACATTAAGACGAAGCTTTGCAATATTTTGATTTATCTACACTATAGTTTAGAATGTTTTCCATTAGTTGCATGAAGACTACACTATGACGAATGCAAAAACCTTCATTATTCAGTATTTTTACAAAACATTATATGAAGATCTTTCGAAAAATTCCAGATTGTTATAAAATTTGTTTTCTTTGATAGTCAATTTGTTTGCTCGATATGATCGAAAACAGATCGATCATTTTCGTCAACAAATGAAATTGGAATGAAAATATATAGAATATAATTTGTTTTATTCATAATCATTTTATTTTCTTTAATATACTATTTTAAAAAAATAAAAACTGATATGGGTTTACCTTACTACTGCTCAAAAGTAACAATGCGAAAATATACAAGCGGTAGCTAGCGTTCATTTTAACTTCTATTTTTATTGTTTATAGCCACTAACTAGATATTTTAATAAAGAATTTCCATTTATAAAAAAAATATTAGGCAGTTGCATAAATAATGCAATTTTATAGTTTAATTCATCTCCTTTCTATAACATCGTCTACTCAAGAATAGCAAAACTATTGACGTTCTTTATTCTTTCAGTTTACTATTCGGCGAAACGTGAATATATAAAAAGAGTTTTCACTGAAAAAAAAAGACAAATCAAGTCTAGACTATGTTGATAGAAAATATGAAAGAAATTTATTATAGTAGAGACTCTTACTTTGATGACTCTCGATATAGCACGACCAAATCATCTCAAGATTTTAATTGCATTAGTTTCATACAAGAGTATGTGCTCAAAAAACCCAATAAATATTGAGTCTTTGGTTCCGTCTGTATCTCCGGAGACCGATCGATCTGACAAAGTAGAACAAAAAGAAAATACACATACCGAACAAATGTTCATTATTTATTTTTGCCACATGAGTGACTAGGTCTGTTCGATAATCTTTTGTTTCATAGTTACGAATAGTACCATCATCTAACATCAGATAATGACTATGATTTAGTTCAAGATCCCATTCACCAGGACTACGTGTTTTTAATTTGTTCCTCTTATTACTATACGATGCATTGGAAGTTATCTAGAAAATTAATAACGATAATATTAGTTAGTATTTTTCTTTAAAATAAAACCTCTTCTGCTTCGTCACTCATTGAGTTTATTACTTGTTCTACATTTCTTATACAACCCCATTTACATATACCGATAGCAGTGATTTCATTGTTGAAATTTGATAATTTAAATTTCTGAATTGCTTGTCCAACTAGTTGAGTAATACCAGTGTCATATCCGTTAGTAATTAACCATGCCTCTAAATTAGAAAAAATGATAATTCTCTACTGTAACGGTAGAATAACTTAGTTTATATACCTGATTTCTGAATTAGAACAATAAGACCATTGATAAGATTTGTTTCAAGTTGATCATTCATACTAAAATATTCTGTACTACCAATGATCGATACAATAAATGAAGGTTCGTCAAGGTTCCAAGCGTAACGAAGTATTTTATCAACTGTGTCTACAGGTGTATCTAATGCCAATCGAACATACTAAATCACGAACAAAAATGAAACAGAAAAATAAATATGCTTTTGTACTTGTGCATCATTTTTTAGTTGGCCATGTTCAGCATTGATTTCTTCTCGAGTATTTAATTTCATACTCCAACTTATACTTGATATTGGTTCTCTAATTGCATGTCTATGTTCTGGTTGTCTACATTCACAATTACGGCTTTGTTCATCACTAAAACAACGTTAAATATATTTAAAAAAAAATATTGGTTAAGACAAATACTCTGTTTCTTTTTGAGGACAACATATTCGACATGTTCGAAAACGAAGATTTAACTGATCAATTTTATCACCTGGAGAATGTTTTTGTCTAGACTAAATAAAGATAATTTATTTTAAATTTAAATAAAACCATATTGATATATACTTGGTGATATTTGGATAAATGCCGTTTACTCATTTTACAACTAACGATTTCACTTTGTTGAAGTTTATTTGCATATGAAGTAGAATTCAGTCATTGTTACTAAGTAGACGAGAACAAAACAATTAACGCCAACGAGAGTTTTTTTCTCCGTTCTTGAGATTAATAAATTTACTACTAGGGAGAAACAAAATCGAATTCTTTCATTTGATTAAATAACATAAGAAATCGTCGTTTACGTTCCTAAAAAAGTGTCTACTTCAAGGTTTGTTTTAAAATCATGAAATCAATTATTTGAATTTTTTTTATATTTTTTTCTTCTCCTTATTTGAGGAAAAGTATTGATTTTTCGAATCTATTATAAAACCTAGTCTACCGATTGTTCAATCTGGGGGTATTTGTATAGAAAAGTGTCTTTTCAATCTTGGTTAGAACACAGAACTTTTGTACGCAAATAATGCATTTACTTAAGACAAAAGCAAGGCAGTAAAAATGACGTGATTTTACTCGCTTGACTCCTACTCTTATTCCAATGAAATTTTCGGAAGCTTTTTTATTAATTTTCACCTAGTTTTTGAATAGGCTTTGACTGCATCAAGGAATTGATAATGAGTAATAGAGAACTGGAAGAAAAACTTTGGTGAGAACTATTTTCTTTTACTAATCTATTGATTGTAAACCTTTGTTATTTCCTTTGTTTACAGTGTACCTAATCCAGAAATGGATGAAATTGTAAGATACTAATAATAACTTTCTTAAGTAATCTTTGTGTAAGTATAGAAAGAAGAAAGACAATGGAAAGATTTTCGTATTAATTTTCATGGTGAAGCTGCAGAATTTCCAAATAATAAATTTTATGCAACTATTAACATTGAACCTGAAACAGCTCGACTACTCATTTCAAAATTCTTGGTAAACATCTCGTAGCTAAAAAAACAAAACATTAATGTTATATAATTACTATACATTTTTACTTTGACAATAGCTGATTGTTAATAACTGTTGTCGAGCTGAATTTCCCAGTTCTTATCAATGTATATCAGCAGCAGGTTTCGATGTAACAAATGAAAATAATCAAATAAAGGTTAGAGTTGAAGCAATACCTTCGAATGACAATTGGAAATCAACGAAAAAACAATCTGAATTATGTGTATGTCTCATTTAGTTTCCAAATAAATCAAATGCATATGTTTACTTTTAGTCTTTTTTATTTATTGGCAAAACTTTAACTTTAAATCCCATTATACATTTTAATTGCACTGAAGATCCTTCAATATTTAATGTCAACATTAAATGGTATCATATTGGTGATGATTATGCTCATAAATATGTTATCCATTTAGATGGAAAAGAAATTCAATATGTAAATTTGTTTTATAAATAGTTTTGTTTGGCGAGAATATTTCTATTTACTATTACATGAATTTTTTCTTTTCGAACTGAAACAGAATCTATATAATATAGGGTCGACCAATAGATAAGTATATCAGCTGCCACGCATACAACCAATCATATTTGATTCAGATTTGCTTTCACGGATGAATTTTATTCAACATGAACGAAAATTATTTCTCAGTTAATCGTCTTATATTCATAGCTAGAAATCTTTTGGATATGTTACTCTTTTGTTTTTACTCTCTCACACTTGAAATAAAATATAATCTATTGTTCAACATAATAATTTTCACAACACATGAAATAAGATACAGTTAGAATGGCTTTATAGTTATGTTCACAAACATAAAAATATATAGTTATTTATGTGAATAAGTTTATATATAAGGAATGAACCGAAGTTTTCTAAACAAAATATTCTTTCTATCTTTTGTCTGCTTAAATCCATTGTAATATTAGAATATTTTACATATTATACTGTTCAATAATAGATGCTTTAGAATTCTGCTATGGCTTCTATTCAGTGAGTTATAAGTGAAAGCATATAATTTTCTTTTTTCTATAAATATCTACTATAAGCATCAGAAAAATAGAGTACTTTCCAGTATACATTTAGTAAAAACGTACATAAACAAGTTTCATTTCGGATTCTTTCTTCGACATGAAATTTTTTTGAGTGTCCTCAAAAGATGCTACTGGTTCAATTATAAAAAAAAACATTGAAATATATATATATATATCGTATAGATAAAGCAATCATCAATAGCTGAAGAAATGCAAGTCTGTATACATGATTTTAAACATGATGAGGAACATACTCTTCAAATTATAGCAAAACTTAAGAGTAAGTCAATCGGGTTCTTTTTCTCATTGTAATAAGATATTTCTATGTTTATGCATGAAGATGGAGAATCGAAATATTTATCAGATTTGATTAATTTTACTGTGCCTAAAGAAGGAACACATCCAAGGGATGAGTATATATATATATGTAATGAACCCATTCCACGAAAACTACGAGGTTTGTCTTTTTTTATTTATTTATTTTGTGAAACACGATCTGAAAGGAGTGTTGAAGCGTTTAGGGGTAGAAATTTGGACCCCTCCCCCCCACAGACCGTTACAGACAGGTAATTTCCCCGTCACAGACCGTTACAGGCAGGTAATTTCCCCGTCACAGACCGTTACAGACAGGTAATTTCTCCGTCACAGACCGTTACAGACAGGTTATTCCCCCATCACAGACCGTTACAGACAGGTAATTCCCCCATCACAGACCGTTACAGACAGGTAATTCCCCCA
>CAJNSZ010003360.1:0-11395 GCA_905329745.1 Rotaria sp. Silwood2
GATAGTGAATAATCGACCGTCACAGAGCAGCACGCACAATAGAGACATTATATTCAAATTATATATATATATATATATATATATATATATATATATATATATGTGTGTGTGTATATGATTGATCGCATAGTGAGCCTGATTTCATCAATGAACCGGAAGTTTTTTTTTTATGTTGGCGAAGACCTACAACAGAAGAATAGAAATAGAGTATGACAAACAATTGCAGATTGTTCTCATGAGACGTATTGAATAGAGTTAATGAGAATGTTTGAGTTAAAGACAATATTATTTGTACTCATCCTTCAAAATCACAAATACAACAAAGTCTCATTGTTTAAATTGTGTATTCAGTTGTATATGTTCATCTCTCTTTTTTTTTGTTATCGAGAATTGTTCAATATTATTATTATATTAATTCGTTTATTATTCTAATCTAAATTCATCTTAATTGAAAGCTTTAAATGTCTCATGGGATAAACACAATCGATAGTAAAGTATGTGTAATTAAAATAAACTTACAAGACTTGTTGAACTTATATATATATATACCAATATTACTATACACGAAGTCCATTAATTTTTTATATCGAAAATATAGATATTTATAAGGTATATTTAAAATTTTTTCTATATATAATATGTTTTTTTTTGTTAAGATTTATCTAAAGTGATATTTATGAACTCAAAAATCCTATTGAATGTATGTTTCTATATTTAGATAGATTATTTTTGAAGATAAAATTCAATAATTTTCATTACTTAGTGCCAAGAGGCTTTTCATCTCCCTGACTTATCTGCTTCTAGTTTTTTCTATTATATATTTGTTTATTGTGCTCATCTTATATTTTATGAAGATTTCTATGTTCTGACATGTTCACAGTTATTCATGAAATGCTAGTCACAAATATTTATATGTGACATACCTGACATTTACAATTAGGCCTCTGTAAGACTCTATAAAAACTTTTTTTAACACTATTATAAATAATATTGGACAGGTAGATGTACTTGTTCATGTATATGCAGAAGATCAACCTAATATTGAGAATTTAAGATTTTCATCGTATAATATTTGTTTTTCATTTGGATTGATATAATATTTCCTTTTCAATTAGGATTAAGGTATTTATTATATAGGAGTCTATTATTGTGTCTATTATCATAAAAACAAAGAAAAAATGCGCTAAAGAACAATAACAGATGACAAGGAAAGAGAAGAAGATGAACGTAGAAGTATAATTAACTTTATCCGTAATTTTTATTTATTTTCAAAAAAATAGTAGTATTTTTTTTCTGAAGCGCACATATATATATATATCTGTAAGATAGTTTATTTTCTAGGTCGCATTTTTTTCCCGTTATATATATCTAGAACATACCTGTAAATTATTCAGCTTATGTCATCGTAAAGTTATCCGTTAGCAATGAGTAAAAAAAGAAGAAAACCCATTTATATTCTGTTAAAATTTCATGACTTGTAAAGTTCTTCTATTTTTGATCCAAAAAACATCAAAAAAAACGTTTTCTTTTCTCAAAATAGAAACAATATTTTAAAATAAAATTTCTTTTTTCTTTCAAAGCATTTTAAATATAATATGATGAGTACTTTACTATCTTTAGTTTAGTTTTGAAGTTGAAAATAAGAAATGTTCTATTTTATTCTTGTTTAACTCATTTTTATCATTGTGATTATTTTTATTTATTTAGATTGAAGTACTTTGTACGAAAAAAAAAGAATGTTTAATCCTAATTATTCATCAACATCATCGTTAACAGTTGTGCATCGTTCACCTGTCGTAAGTATTAATCAAATTCTTTAGACATTCTCATTTAATGTATCAGGATAATGAGATAGAAAAGATATGTTAAAATGAAACAGAGCCTCCTGTCAAATCAAACTGACAATAAATTTAAGAATGCCATTAAGTCTTTGATAAGCTTCCTTATTGAACTAACAGGTATCGTATTCTCTTTACTGTTATCTTTTATAATCTGTCACAAAGTACTTATTTAAAAAAGAATATATGTTCCGTCAACAATTTAAATGATTTTTTTTTAATATTTGTTTGTAGTAAAAAGAAACATTGATAAGAGTTTGCTTGATTTTCCACAATGGTATTACGCTAGTTGTGTTATTATGAATATATCTAAATAAATATAAAAGAATATTCTGACAAGAGGAACGAGCGAAAGACGATGACGAAGAAAAACAAGGGCAAAAAAAAACGAGAAGTTTATCGTCTCTGCTATTATTTGTCGTTATGAGGAAGATCAAATAAGAAAGAGAAGCCGCCTTTAATCAGTGTTCGACCGCGTAGAATAACATGAAATTTTCTTTTTATTTTATTTGATTGAAATCTCAAACGCCTGGAACACCTTTCTTTCTCGATATTTCAATTCTTTTTAATTTTATTCTTTTATCACCGATTTATATCTAAATATATTTTCATATCAAGGAACTGTCTGCTTCCTCATCAGCTGCTATATCAATAGCTAACGAACAAAATTCCACACTATTCAATATTGAAATTCCTCAACCAATCGTACGAATCATGTGGTATCGTTTCCTGTTGATTATTAGTAAGTGTAGTATTATTGATACTATTTTTTTTTTACTTTTTATTGTTGATAATATATAAAAGAACATACTGTTCTAGAAAAGAAGAGCTCTCGATGCTCGTATAATCATTTTAACAAACGACAAACTGATATGATTTATTTCACGAGTATACTTTATACTAATCAAAAATAGATTTAACAAAACATGACATCAATGAAACAAACTTCGTTATATTTGTCTTTTGTTTTGTTCTAGTCATTTTTGTTACTGCTGCCGGCAACCTTCTAGTTTGTTTGGCTATAGCTCGTGAACGAAAATTACAAAATACAACAAATTATTTTCTTATGTCGTTATCAATTGCAGATTGTCTTGTTGCTATTCTAGTCATGCCAATGGGAATGGTTTCTGAAGTTTTAGGTCGTTTTCCATTACCACATTATGCATGTGTTATATTTGCAACTATGGACGTATTATGTTGTACATCATCTATATGGCATATGAGTACAATGTCGATGGATCGATATTTTACAATTCGTTTTCCATTTCGTTACGGAAGAAATAAAACTCGTCGTATTATGTTTCTTAAAATAATTGCTGTTTGGGCTATTAGTGCAGCTGTATCATCACCTGTACTTGTATTAGGGATTGTTAATAAAAAAAATGTTTTATCAAACGGTATATGTGCACCAAATAATGCATCATTTAAAATTTATGGTTCAATTTTTGCTTTTTATATTCCATTTATAATAATGATAATAACATATGCATTAACAATGCGTTCATTAAGAAATGTATTAGTTCATAAAAAAAAATATAATCGTGAAAAACGACGAAAACACACATTTCGACCATTAGCACAGATAATAAATCAATATGCTGGGATAGCTCAAGGTATTCGATGTACAACATCAGTAAATAGTCAAACGATACCAAAAACAGCAACAACAACAATAAACAATAATAATAATAATAATAATAATAATGACAATAATAATAATAATAATAATAATTCTATTTTAAACAAAACACTATATACAATAAAAAGAACAACGTCACCAACAGATTCTCGCACATCATTATTTTCTACAACTAGTACAAATATAAATTTACAGCAAGATAATAGTTCAAAAGATATAACAAATGAAACTAATATTAATAATGATTCTATTCGTCATAATCCACAACATTTAACTATAAGTTATATTAAACCCAATGGAAGTAAGAACCGATGTTATCAACAACAAACATTAACAATGAATACGACAATGCATAGAAAGGAAAATACTCTAGATATGAGTACTGTTTATGAGATAACTGAATGCTCCAAATCAACATCAAGTTCAAATGACGTATCAGCAATTGCAAGTAATAATGTTACTCGAAGATCAACTTTTAATAACGAACAACAAGTATCAGAAGAAATAGACACAACTGAACAATTAGAAATTTCAAATCTAATAACATCAACTATTAACGATATATCACTACTTGAAAAAGAAGAATCTAATTCAATATTAGATATGGATAATAAAAGTAAGTTCATAGAATAATATAAATCAAAATAATATCTTATTGTATAACAAGAATTTGGAAGCGAAAAATTTTTTGCAAAATGAAAATAATTGTTACTCAAAGCAAAAAAAAATTACATTTTATCTTTGAAAAGTAATGAACTCATTCTATGAAGAGTTTTTTAGTAAAAATATCTATTTCTCTTAAATAGTTTATCAAAAATAAGTGAACATTTTATTAAATAAGTCAATATCCTCTAATATCTATCAGCAAAAGTAAAGATATTTGAAAAATTTTTCCTTTTTAGCACATCAAACAAAATAAAGGTGCATATTCTTTACTATAACTATTCAGCATAAAAATAAATATTTTTAGATAATGATTCTTCCGATTATCTTTAATATACATCAACTTGTTCTATATTTTTCATAAAATCATGTTTGTTGAATAACTTTCAACGACTGTAAATATAGAAAAAAAAACTATGTCTAATAGCATTTCATGTCTATTGTAAATCAAAGACTTTATTTCTAAAGAAATGTCGAGCATATATTAAACGATATAGTTAAGGACAAATATATTCTCAATTACTTCAGATGACTATTACATGTCGTTTAGTCTAACTTTTTAATAACCGATTTAAACATTTCATATTCATTTGAATAATAAATTCAAAACTTTTTATAACTAGAAAAAAAGAAGAAGAATTTGTATGAGACAAAAAAAATCGTATCAATCAAATCTACGACTTCAAATTCATAATAATTCATTTTTTGTTTAATTAAGCTAATGTACATGAATCTGTTCACACGCAAATAGTTTTCTCATCATTTCAACATTTTGCTTTGTCTCATCCAACTGAACCAATATTTTTGAAAATTCCATGGAAATATTGTTTTAAAATTATTCAATATATTCTTCAATATTATATATTCTATTTTCCTTATCGATTAAAACCTTTATCAATTGAATATTTATCAAATATAAATGAAAAGTCAGTAAAAGTACATCAATCAACATCAATATCATCAATTTATTTAACACCTATAAAATATCATCAATCAGTTTCAACACAAACAATTCCTGTTTTAAATTCAAACTCTCCTAATATTTGTCCAACTAATGTTAGTGAACATTGTGTATATAATCCACCTAAACGACGAAAATTTCCGTTTAATCGATCACTATTACCATCATCATCTTTATTAACAAATTTATTTCGTCATATGCCAACGCCATTAATACGTTCAAGTGGTAGTTCATCAAAATCTTCTTTTTCATCGGGTCAACGTTCATCTGTATTATCATCATCAAATCAAATACGACAACCATATTCATCTAATCATTTTTGTCGAATGGAATCTGAATTAGAACCTATTTTAACTATTGAACTTCGTTCACGCGCATCAACATCATCATCTAGTATTTTACATGCAATAAATCGTCATGAAAGTCATAAATTTACACATTATCATAAACCATTGCGACGACAACAATATCAATATCGGTCAGGATATGTTATTTCAAATTCATCTAACACACGACAACAACATCAACAATTAAATTCACTAACAAATACAAATTCATCTGATTCTTCATCTATTATGTATCATTATCCTTCAAGATTACTTTCAATTGTTTCTCCTCAACAACGTATATGTGATGAAGATATTGTTGCAGCTAATGAACGAAAAGCTTTAAGAGTTTTAATGATTATATTCTGCGTATTTGTTACATTATGGACGCCATTTTTTATTTGTACATTTATATCAGCTATATGTGAGCAATGTCGTGAACATTTATCACCAACTGTATGGTTTTCAATAACATGGCTTGGTTATAGTTCATCTATGGCTAATCCATTTATATATACTATATTTAGTGATGCATTTCGACGTGCATTTGCAAATATTATTTTTTGTAGATCAACTGAACCATTACTTGCAGGACATCATTCAAGTAAATTATCTTATCCAAAAGATAGTGTTCATCAAAATATAAATCAACGTTTATCATGTAAACGAAGTCCAAATCATGATATTTCTGGTACATCAACACCAATATTACTTCATCGTCCAACACTAACTAGTGGAAGTGATGCGAAGATTTATATTAATCAACGTACATCAGATACATTTCGATAACTATAAGTTGAAGAATTAAATATTCAAGTTCTCGAAAATTTTTACTTAATTGTTGTTGCTTTTGCTTTGTTAAGACTATATTCGTACAAAATGTAGAAGTAACTGTTGAATAAGATGCAATAAAATCTAAAAAATGATTTATCTGATATTGAAATATTGAATAATGATTGAAGCTGATTAATTAATGTAACTCAAATTCTTGATAAAACTTTATTATATCAAAGCTTGAGATTAAGAAAACAGTGTTAATCTCATCAGACTGATAGGCTGATTAACAAAGCATCTATTTTCGAGTTCAGAATAAGTTCTTTTTCTACAGGTGGTATTGCAACGAGTCTTTGCATTGATTTAACATGATAGACTTTCGCTAATGAGATTTAAAAGAAAATTAATAGAAAATACTGTTATATTCTTATTTTATGAAATACACCAATCAGACATTTTGTCACTTCTTTGAAAGGTCATTTGATTAGCATCATTACGACATATTATCTTAGATGTTGATGAACATGACTAGCATCGAATTTGGTAGACTGCATTTTACAATTGAATATGCACGTATTGTTATTAAAGCATAAATCTGTATTTAGACATCATGTTTATTGATTCATTATAGTCTAAAAAGATAGTTCTATAATCTGTTACCATTATCATGAATAACAATATTACAGAATTCGTTGGCATTATTGATGACCTTTTCTAACCAATTTTGTAATCTTACTAATATAAATACTTTTGCTTCAATCGCAGAAGAGAAATCCGGAAAACTGACTAACATGTCACGCCTGTCACAATTATAAATGTATTTTTTTTATAATGTGTAATTTCTGCAGTGAAGAAACAATTTTCTAATGCTTCTATAATTCCATCGACCTATTTACATGAAGATCATCATGAACTTTTTTGACTCATCGAGCATCAAGTAATAGGCATTAGTAAATATTAATATATTATTTCATTCCGTGACTTGAATTAAAATTAGATTCACGACATCGGGCATATCATACTTGTATACGAATCTTGATGCTATAATTATTTTGGTTATTTGTACTAGCAACTAGATGATATAATAAATTAATCCTTCACATTTTTCAAAAGAAAACAAAAACAAACTTCTCTGTCAATTGATTCGAGCTTAAAGTTTAAGGTGATCTTTTCTTTTTATAAACAAAACCAAGAAAATAAAATCATTTTTCATATTCTTTCAATTATTGCCATGTATTCTAGAATTATTTATTAGTGTCTGTTTAACATTTGACATCTAAACTTGTTTTAAGACTTCTAAGTTCGCACTTAATTAATCTTGTATTATTCAATTGAATACATCTTTTGTAAGAATTTGAATAATAGATAATACTTATTCATTGAGGTGATAAACTAATTGGCTACGGCATAGGCAATTTGTATAGAAACTATTACACATTTATTTCAATTGACATTAATAATCGGAATAAAATTATTCTGATCAGTAAAAGCTACTTGAGAAAAAAATATTTTGGTATACAATGATGCTTCATTAAGTACCTTTATCATAATGATCCTTTTCTTTACAAATTTGAGGCAACATATTTTTCAGAAGAATTTGAACAAATCTACATGATAATTGTAGATGCTCGAAATATTATCTTTTTGTTTTTTTTTTGAAAGTAATAATGTTTTGGATTCATTTAAATTCAGAAGTATAACTAACCATTTGTCGATCAAAATCTTATCCATGTCAATTCAACAATCGTAGGCTGCAATTTAATGCTTAGATAAGCAAAGCAACTGTAGTTATTTAACACGTGTTTTTCTTTCCGATGTTGAAGAAGCTGAGAACAAACTAGAAATATGTAGTTCATTTATTTGTTACATTAGTGATTGATTTTTGTTACACTATAATCAAATCACTCAAAGATGCGTTTTAGAATGTGAACATTTTTTGGAAATGCGTTCTACCGACACATTTCACATTTGGTGCTTATTTGACAAGTCGTATAACGATATCTGCCCGTTTCATCAGCACTTTTTTAAACAATATCAGAATTTTGCTTAAAAAGTCTTGTTTTGGAAAAAGAAATAAACAAAACAATGATGACATTACAGAGTCATCACCTTAAGCCCGCCCCCCTCCTCCACGCTCACAAAATACAATTTTTCGGAAAAAGGTTGAAGTTGAGTTTTTGTCATAGGAAGATGTAGCGAAATTTTCTCTTTCATAATATATTTATATAGCTTTCTGGAAAAAGACCAAATTTGAAGAGACTTTCGAAGCTAATTTTGACTCCCCAATCATGTTTTTTTTCAGGAATTTTCCTTTTTTTTTAAAGTTTTCCAGCTTTGTGAAAACTACCTTTTATTTGTTTCGACTTTGAATAAATCAATTCTATTTACTTAAATATGATCAACAGTGGCGGTTTAAATCATTTTTTATGTGCTTTAAAAGACTACATTGACACATATTTTGTTTTTGACGGTCTAAATGAGGGCTAACTTTTCATCGGACAGATTTTTGATACTTGATTCCTGAACTGAGCAAAGTAGGATTTACTGTCGTTTAGTCACTCTTTAATGCTTATTTTGAACATTATGTCCATAAAAATGTTCATAGAAAATGAATGGAAGGGAATTTCAAAATTCTGTCCGATAAAAAATTGTGCACAGACACTAGATTTAATTCCAAATCAGCTTGGACTTTGTATCACTTATAACAATGAAGTTATTTTGATTCTCCTGGAAGCTATAAAAAAAAACAAGCCGAAAGTTCGGTCTAGTAAGGTATATTAGGCTGACATTTTTACCACGAATGTTTCTCACTAGGGCCATTCATTTCTGAAAATTTCAGCCCGAACGGCCCGTTATAAGTGGTAAACCAATTCTGAGAAGGTCCTTAATTCAAAATACTATCATTTCCTATGTAAATTTATATGTGTTTATTGATGATTTAAAGAAAAAGGTTATGCGTTTAACATGGCTACGGTCAAACAAGTTAAAAACAACAGAAAGAAGCTTCCATGAACAGGGCTGGGCGAGTCAAGCCATTTCTCGAGTCGAGTCAACCTATTTTTACCATTTTTTCGCTCTTTCGTTGTGTTTATAAAGAAAGTCAACAACAAACTTTTCATCACACAAGATCAATTTTTTAGTTTTTACGCGCATAAGCCAAAATAGGTTAAACATAAATTAAATTAACATAACTTATCTAGAATAATCAATAAAATAATACTAGTGAAATCAACTCTTTAATTTTACCCAGCGTCTCACCAAAGTAAAAAAAAAAGTACAATGCTTTTGTGAGCAAAAACCTAGCCTTAAACCTTTTTATCAGCAAAAATTCTTGATCGCCATGTATGTAAATTAAATGGCTTATTGCTCTCAAAAGATGCTAGAATAGAAATATTAGCATTTGTAACACGTAAAGAATTCGATCTCATTGAAAGACCACTTTGAGAAAACACACCTTCATCTGATACTGATATACCCGTAACACACAAGTGTTTTAGCATGCTTGCCAAGATATGTATATTACTTTTCTTTTAAACAAGAGGGTAGATGTGGATAAGGAGAAGATCACACATCCATGTGCTTTGTTGGGAAAGAGAAAATGTCAAATGAATGATAAAACATTTTTGTGATCCAGATACTGTCACACGACAATTATATCACAGAGTAATAAGGAATATGACGTGTGACACAATGCGAAGTTTTCATTTATTTTATTGCATACACGTATAAATCCTTCAAAGATGATTCGAGATCAAAATGCGACAAAAAAAAACGAATATATTCGACACTTCGCGTAGACCATCATTTTCGGCCAAGTGAATACATAGGTCGACAACAAACTCTTGAAAAAACTATTCAAATACAATGTACTTAATTAGGACGAGGTTTCTAAATAAGTGAGAATTTGATCTTATTAATTAAGAATACTTTTTTTAAAAGAGCGGATGAAAGCGTTTTTGAGTAAATGACACGGACTCGCCCATCCTTGGAATCACAGATGAGTTGAATAGAATCCTAATTTTTTGCACTCCATATTTTGCCAGAATGAAAGACTATCTAATCTTTGGATTCAACGAAACAATTCATCTGTATTAGAATTTCAGTTCAGCACTAACACATGTTGACTATCGATAAAAATTCAAATTCAAGACGTGCTTTTTATATAGCTAAAAACAACTTATTTATGGAAAAATATACAAATATTCTATAATTTTGTAGACTCATTGTATGTTTAAGTTGAGAATTATAGTATTTCAAAAGAAAGTACGCATATAGCAGAAAACAAAATTAAGAAGAGTATTGAGAACATTAAATAGCAAGATCTATATATAGTGGATGACTCACTTATGACTCAATGTGTTGCTCTTTCTTCTTCTGCTTTGCTCTATCATCTCTTTTTCATGTTGCTTCTGTTCTTTGTTTTGTGAGAGAACAGAGAAATATTACTTTACGTCTTCTATGACTTATTCTTTTGTTCTTTCGACAGACAGAGAATCGAAGAAAGACAGCATGTCGATATTACGCAGTATCTATTATCATTTTTATTGTTGATGTTCCAATAATGACAAAAATCTTAATAGTTTTATAGGCACACTGACATTTCTTCTAGTGTGATTCGAAGATTTCGTCGTTGGTTTCTATTCGATAGTGAGTACTTATGATCAATTAATCTCTTGTATTTTAACTAGAATAGTCTAAAATAGGTGTGTGTATTACTTGTCATTTTCAGAGACCATCCATACACAGTGCAAATATTTGAGAGTGAAAATAAGACAATTAGTTCTCATTTTAGATGTGTAAGTGTCTTCCACTGACGTCTATTTATTAGGAGTAGATACCTGATTCGAGTTCGAATACAAATTTAATTCGTTATCTAAATTATAATTGCAATTTCATTGAGGACTTTCCAATAGAAATGATGAAATAGGAAAAGATGCAAATATGCTCTATGAGTAGGGATGCAACGGTGACGATAACCGGTCTAATCGGTAACCGGTCTAACGGTAACCGTTCGACCGGTAACCGGTGTGAACCGGTAACCGTTTCACCGGTAACCGGTTTGAACCGGTAACAGTTTCACCGGTAACCGGTGTGAACCGGTAACCGTTTCACCGGTAACCGTTCAACCGGTAACCGGTGTGAACCGGTAACCGGTATGAACCGGTGACCGTTCAACCGGTAACCGGTTCAGATC
>CAJNSZ010003361.1:0-11395 GCA_905329745.1 Rotaria sp. Silwood2
ATATCATGCATGAGTTTTTCTGGGAATAGAAAATAGGCTACTTTTTTGTATTTCGATTCTAAGTCTTAGCTTTGAGCAGTACTTCTGAAGTTTGTCTTTATAAATAAAAACTCAGTGTATCAACCTATCATTTAGAAAAACAATAGTTGATAAAGTGAAATTAAATAGCAAAGATATACAAAAAATTTAAGTGGAAGGGACTTTTGGGACACCCGGTAATTATAGAATGAATAAAAATTTTTCCCCAATTTTCGACATTCGTTTACTTAGTTGAATACAAGAATATTATTTTACATGATTGTTGATTATTCTTTCTGCGCTCATCCAAGTATTTTTATTTTAGATAAACTAAAAGTGTTAAAAAATAAATAAAATAAACATGAATCAACAAAATTTTAATGTCGAAATTTTTAACAAATTTCGATTTGAATCAAGTATGTTTACATTAATATTTGACCTAGTATTGTTTCAGTCATCTTCCATCATTTGTTTAGCTCCGAAAGGTAATTTAAATGTCCTGGAGAAAGTTGTGAACTTGACTTTCCCATTATCGAAGGCCAACGAAGTTTGACCATTGGCCAAAAAAGAGAAATATGGAGCCATATACAAGATACTCATTTTATATTATTTGAAAAATTATTTCAGAAATATTCAACAACAACAACGTTCACATCTCGTGAACAAAAAGTCAGTATTTCTTTTCGTTTTTGTGCTTGCTTTAGTAACGTTAGGAAAACAAAATATATATTTATATTAACTCTCACACTATCTACTATAGATGAACCTAGAAATTCTCCATAGCGCTGATATAATATTAGAATATCATTATTCTTTTTTCTAAAATTACGTAAATACTTTAGAAATTTTAAGAGGACTAGATAGTTATCATTGTGATCTTTCTTTCGTTTTAATCTGATGCTGATACTACACATGTGATTCGAGTTGGAGAAAAATCGCTAGCTTTTTTGAAAATAGTGCATCGTAGTGTATTGTATCAAAAGACTGAATATTTGTGAAGTGTGTCAAAACTGACAGTTTTGAGTCAGTTTCGATACACAAGGAGGTACTGATGGACCTGAGCCGCCTATATTAGCCGTAGAGTTCAAATCGATCTCAACTCTGAAATTAATTCTCATTATAGATGGCGCCGCATAAATTCTTAGTAGTAAAATATATAGTGAAACCCTTTTCTCGATGAACTTGAATTCTTTTTAATAACAAATTCGAATGGGGATAGAAAACACTCTCTGCAATCATTTATAATTGGAACCGAAAATCGTACACGCTAACATCAGTAAATCGTCTGCAGGCAATCGATCTTTAACGAGTACCGTGGTATATCAATGGTACTGCGACTAAACATGCGACATGAATATCTATCAATAGAGATCATGTCTAATCTTACTTTTTGACCGAGGTGATAAGCTACGCCAATTTTTGACTTGGTTTGTGTTGAAAAATATCTGACTTGTTCATCTCTATCCTTTGCGAAAAACCAAAAATTAAATTAAAAAATTTTGTTGATCGTAAAATTCTTGAAGTAAATCATCTATTCAACAAATAGAACGATGAAACCTATTCTATAAAAAATATTTAATTAGTTTTTTATTTTTATTTAAATTTAAAAATATGATTTGATAATATTATTAATCAGCAAATAAAATATCAAAGAGAAAGAGAAACATGTTAAATTATTCATAGTGCATACCTTTATATTTTAGATAGATGTATACTTGCAGATTAAATGAATAATTATCAAATTTCGACTAAAAATTGAATTTCTTTTCTCTATCATAAAATGTCTTTTTATCTGATAATGACATGATCTTTTTTTGGAAGCTATCTAGTGTCCTACGTAAACAATTTTTTTCTGTGAGGACTTCGAGAAAGTAAACAATATTGTGTTTATCATCTTCGAAAGGATTATTATTCAGATGTGTAACAAACTTTCGGAACAATCTTCAATCCTACTACTAGGTTTTTCGAGAAATTTCCAGATTTTTTTTTCTTTTTCCCGTTTTAGGAAGATTGCGTTTTATTTGCATTAGGATTGAATCAAATATTCTATTAGTTGAGGTGCGATGAATTGTGCTCGGCTACGTCATCTGTTATGTATGTTAAAAAACTCCACTTAAATATATACTATGAATATGCCATTTCAATGTTTTTTTCCTGGGTTTAAATAAAAAAATTCATTTCTAAACTAATCGTTTTGTTGCCAATATTTTTTTCTGTTTTTTGAAGGTCTAAATGAGAATGAACTTTTGTTCGATCAGATTTTTCATATCTATTTTTTATGTTGAGTAAAGTGAAATTTAGTGTCGTGAAATAGCATTTTGTTTTGCTTATTTTGAAAACCATATTTACTAAAATAATCATAAAAAATGAATGGAAGTGAATTTCTAAATTCTTTTCAGACATAAATTGCACACTGGTATTGATTTTAACTGAAAATCCTTCCGAACTCTATAGCTATTTTGGTAAAGAAGTCATGCGGAGTCTGCTGGAAGCTATAAGTGAATTAATAACATGCTGGAAGTCCGTTCCAGTTTGACGCATCAGGTTGAAATTTTACCTGAAGTGTTTCTTACTAGGGCTACTCATTCCTGGAAATTTTAGCCCAAACAGAACATTCTAAGAGATAAATTTGTTGTGAAAGGGGGAGGAGCAAGATTAACTTCGATTAATTTCGACGTGTAAAATCAATTTAGTTTTTAACAATAACTCATTTTTATGGATGATTAAATGGATTTGATAACATCGGAGTTAAATTAATATTGATCTGTAAACAAACCTATATATTCAATTTTTTTTTTGTTTTTGTTCTTAAAGAAAAAGCAAATGATTGTTTTATGATATTCTTTCAAGTCATTGATAATTATTAGTCTTTTGAAGTTTATTGTTTTCTAGGATAAAACAATGAACTTTGAGACATAAAAACACTTCAAGAAATTTTAGAAGAAAACTCACGAGACTTCACAGATTTCGACATAGTTGAAATCAATCGCGAAAATTTTAAGAAACTTTTATAGAATATAAAACATTGATGGATTTAAATGATCTCAAAAGACTTCAACATGTATCAAAACGTCCTGTTTCTTCTTCTTGCATGAGACAACAAAATATTAGCTTTCTATAGATATTTTTCTTGCCAATGTTATTGATGACCTCTAGGATAGAATAGAATGACCTTTTTTTTCTTCATCCGTACAGACTCATTCATTGGTAGAAAACAAGAAAAAATTTTTTCTATTCTTTTCTCCTCAAAAAGAGAAAACCATTGCATTCTACATACATGTCCTTGCTTGGGATCGTTCGTTCACTTGGATATTTCCTCGATTCGTGAAAAACAAATAACACATTACTGGTATTCGAAAAAATCACTGTGTAAAAAACAGGATTTATGTAAAAATTTTGTGTACAAATGGCCATTCAACAAGAAAATAAGGTCTTTTTTAATTTCTGTTTTTTTTTGTTGAGAATTTCTTAGTTTCCATATGGCTTTGGAAAAATTATTCTCTTTTATTTTTTTAAAAGTATCAATCAAATACTACTTAAGGACTTTTAGGAAAAGATGAGATCAGTTATTTTGGTTTATGCCCATTTTATTGTAACACTCGGAAGTGCTTACAAGAACAAAGGAACACGAAAGAACGGGAAGAGATAGGAAGCAACAAAGGAGGAAAAGAAGAAAAAAAAAACAAACAAAGGACAAGAGAAATAAGGTAGAGATACAATGAAGCAAATGAAAAACGTTAACTAGCTGGACAGAGTATACGAGTAGCAGGAGTTGTAAAGGTTCAGAGAGAAGGTTAAGGGACTGATAAGGAACTATTAAGGAACTACGAATTCGTGTTCCTTCTTTTCTATATTTCTACTATCACTTTGCTCATTAAAATCAAGCCAGTCTAGGAGAAGGGAGCGGTGTTTTAATTTTAAACGTTTAACCCGTTTCAACATAAATAGATGACCAACACCATCTTTAGCTTGCTTATGGAAATTATCCCAAAGGAATACATCTTCAAGAAATAAGGAAGAACCTAAATCCGAAGAGCACACCTTTTTTAATCTTTTCACGATATAGCGTTTAACGTAATTATCAAGAGGTTCTTCTCGAGTAAGAGTCAAAAGGTCCTCAGCGTGAACGAATGGGGCACGATGAACTAAGCGTATTGCTACTCTATACTTTCTTCTAAGTGCCTCTTGGTGTGTTGAGGGGAGAAAGGGGAAAAAAGGAAAGATCCAAGCGAAATGGGGAAATATATACGCGAAGAAACAACTTCTCAAGACATCTTTGGACAAAATTTTGCCGCTACGCAGCCATTTGAGCTTACCCAACGATCTTTGGATATTCTCGAGGCTTTTGTTTACAGTGGGTCTCAATGATAATTTACTCGTCCAGGTAAATCCAAGGTACTTGAACGAGTCTACAATGGCAATTTTCTGTCCTAGCATATATATGTCGACCGTGGGCTTTCTAATTTGAGAGTAGAAGAGTTGTGCGACAGTTTTGTCGATATTGATTGGTTGTTTCCAGCGAATCGAATAGTCAGCAATCCTGTCGCACACTTTACTCCCTTCAACCTCTAAATACTCGACTAGGGATGAGAAGGATTTTTGGATGGGTGCTCGAATGAGCACACTCAGGTCATCAGCGAAGATATGGCTTGAGTGGGCTCCCAGACAGTCTACTAAATCGCTATGGTATACTACGAAGATATAGGGACTGAGACTACTGCCTTGGGGAAGGCCGACCTGTAATTTAAAAACTTTTGACTTCGTTTGCCCATAGTAAATATACGCCGTACGGTTATCTAGCCAGCTATAAATCATTTTCAACAGGCTAGTTGGTATACCTAACCTGTATAGCTTGACCAAGAGACCAGAATGCCAAACTAAGTCAAAAGCTTTTTCATAGTCGACATATATTGCAAGCGTAGGGACATTCGCAGCTAAATTGTTCTGAACTTCCTGGAAAATGGAAAGAACCCTTGTCTGGAGAAGACAGTTCGTTCTGAACCCTGATTGTTCGCGCGGCACTAGATGATTTCCTTCAGCCCAAGTTCGTATTCGATCGAGAAGCACTTTTTCAAAAAGCTTGGAGTGGGTCGCTAAAAGAGATATAGGTCTAGTCTGATTGCAACGTGGTATACCAGCTTTAAGTTTGTTGAGGGTAATGATTTTCGAGGCTTTCCAGAAGTCTGGATACCTCCCCTCTTTCAACCAAAAGTTGAAGCAATTTACTAAACTTTCTATATAGGTCGGAGGAAGTAGCTTAATAATAAAATTTGACACCTGATCAATACCTGAGGACTTCTTTCCTTTCATCTTTTTTATAAATTTAGAGACTTCCGTTATCGATGTAGCCTCTAAGCCTGTTTCCTTAGAAACAGTTAGTAAGTTCTGAAGTTCTCTAAATTCTGTCTCGATTTGAATATCATGAGGATATAATGGATTAATTTCAGGGGCTTTAGCTAGGTCTCTAAAGTACTTATAAAGTTCTTTCGTAATCTCCTGCTCATCTGATATGATACTAGTCCCTACTGATAATTTCGAAAAGGGCAGCGTTTTTGGTTTATAAATTTTTGAAAGATGCGACCAAAAGGAACTCTCCTGCTTATCATGAACACCTTGAATGGTGGACAGAAAGCTGGACCATCTGGTCGATCTATAATTGTAAATCTCTTTTCGAACCTCTCTTGACATATTTCTTAACAACACTCTAAGATCATCATTTCCAATACCGGCTTTTTTCCTTTCTCTGTAATATTTATTACGAACCTGACGAACTTCACGGAGCCTTTCGACTATGTATGTAGGGAGAGATGGACGGTATTTTTCTCTTTCTTTCCATCTAGTCAAACGACATTTTAGTGCTGCAAGGAAACGTACATAACATTGATACCAATGATCAATTGTTTCCTTTTTTTGTTCATTTATCCAGAATTCTTCTAAAAGCACTAGAATGGTTTGGTAAATGGTCCAATCAATGTGGGGAAAGAAGCCATTGGATATAAATCCTATACTTTGAGAACTTAAAACCGTGGGCCAGTGGTCACTTGTACCGTAAAATACTATTTCATTTTCGACTCTATTCAAATTAGTAAATGTTAAATCGATGTGTCTATTTGATCTTTTAGAAGAATGAGAAGTGGTGGGTATAAAGGTCAGCTGATTTTCTTCAATCCATTTCTTCAGAGAATTACCTCGTCTATCAGTAGATTGGCTACCCCATTCGTCTGAAGTTGCATTAAAATCACCTGTCAAAACAGTACCTTTTACTAAAAAGGGGCATAGATCGCTTAAATTACGTAATTGACCGTGTGGCCAATATATACCTATTATTCTAATTTGTTCAGAAAGACCATGGATATCCACAATTACTGTATTTTCTATATCAGTATCAATTCTAGTTGCTCGAAGATGTTTCCCTATCGTTATCATAACCCCTCCACTGTGATTCGTACCTTTTTGGTAAAAAGATGTAAAATGTGGAACTTTGAAACTGTCCCAAAGTTCCCCTACTTCAGTAAATACACATACTGGACTATCAACTTTAAAAATTAGCTCCATTACTTCCAAAGCACGAGTACCCCAGCCTTGAACATTGTACGTGAGAACATTTAAAGGAATAAATTGGTTAGAAAAAGGGCATGTGTTGTTCTCCCATTTTGTTAAAACACTGTCTAGAGTAGAATTAGAATACCATTCTTCCAAAATTGGTATAATTCGTTTTTGAACTTTTGTCGGGAACTTCCAATTTACCAGTCTATCTAATGCTATTTCGAAAGATGGTTTTGCCAATAAGGAAAGGTGGTAAGTAGAAGAAGGAAAAAAGGGACGAGCATGAACATTAAGAAGAGAAGAGAAGTCAGACATCTTGGCCTAGAGAGTTCAATGAAAGATCGTCATTTATTTCTACTTCCCCGTTATTGTTGTTATCGATGATATTGTTAGTTGTAATTGGATGGGGAGAAGGGATTGAAGCAATGGATTCATTGTTTTTGTTCGAGTCCAATTGTTTTTTCCATTCTTGAAGATCTTCAATTGACTTGTTAATATTTTTCTTTAATTTGGATCTTTCATTATTATTACCCTGCACCCATTTGGACATAAGTTGTACCGTATCGATAATAGCACTTATACTATTGCAGTGAAGTATAGTACGTTTATGTTGAAGTTCGATACGGCTATTCAAATCGTTAAAATTTTTCTCAGTCCGAATCATTGTCTCTGATAAAGCTTTGATCGCTACAACAAGTTCACTTATCTCCTTTTTTAGGTTAAAATGTAAAGATTCATTGTCAGATGTAATCCATGCTGAACGACTATTTACTTGAGCTTGATTTAATAATGGAAAATCGTTCGCCTGTTGTTGAAATGGACGGGATACTTCCCCTGGTGTTGATCTTTTGATTGCACCGGAGACTAATGCTTTATCAACAGCTAATTTAAGCTCTTCTTTATATTTTTTTACAACTGGACAAATTGAATCAAGGGAAAAATGATTTCCACCACATTGAGCGCAGTTAAAGATATCATTTTGACAGCTGTGTTTTACTCCATTAGTATACGGAACTAAGCACTTACGACAACTGACCGGTGATTGACATTTGTCTCTCAGGTGACCAATTTTCCAACAGGCAGTGCAGTAAGTTAGTCGATAGCCAGTAAGGAATGTTGTAAGAGGCAGATAATGTTGTCCAATCGATAATCGACCTAGTTCAAGTGCTGTTTTATATTGTTCGAGGCTACGTACAGAAAACCGAATATCATATGATGGACGTTGACGATGATGATAATGGATAGATGAAAAACTAACTGCAGCAGGAATTGTCTTTAAGATTTGTTGTCGGGCAATCTCTTGATTAATATCTAAAGGAACGTATCGTACTACCAAGGCATAGCAATCGGGCAATGTATGAGGCTTGATAATTTCAGCTTTTTTTTCTTCAATTTCCTCAGGCCAAGACCAATTGAACAAAGTTAAAAAATCAGCTTTATCACCTACAGCAAATTTGAATCTTCGTTCACCTGCTTGTACACACATCGACAATTCCTTAATAGGTAATTGATTATTAACAAATAATTTCTTGAGCATAATAGCAACTTGAATGCTAGACGGAATATTGTTAGGTTCAATAGAAGCATCAAAGATGATGAAAAAACATGGTAGATTGTTAGAAACTGCCCGTTTAAGAACGTTCATATTAAAAGAATGTTGGTGGTGGTGAGAAGGAACAAGTGTAGGAAGATGATGTTGTTCGACTTGTTCATTACGAGGTGGATGATCGTTGTTTCTCGGACGTTTTTTCATACGTTGACGATTTCCGTCACCGTTGTCGAAACTGTCACTAGCTGGACGTCTTGGAGTGGAAGTGACAGGGGTGCTTTGTTGTTCCATAAGAGGACGTACTTCTGAACAATGTGGCTGATGATTCATGAGAGGAGGAATAGAAGAGAAAGTTTCGAGAGACGGACGGGTAGGACGTGGTAGACGACTGGGTGAGAATTGTGACGACGCTGGGTGATGAACTTGTTGCTGCACTTGAATGGAGTGTTGCGATTGTTGAATAAGGGCTAAACCAATTTGATGAAGTTCTTCATTCGAAAAACGATTGAAGAATGTTGTTAAGTCCGGTGGGAGTGTTGGGTTCGGGATCATCTTCAACACCTAGTCGTTGGTGATGAAGATGTGTTGGTGATAGTAGTGAAGATAAACAACACCACGAGAGAGAGAGGAAAAAAAGAAAATATATAATATGCGACTGATCACTAGCGTGCAATGATGATGTGATGAGATCAGTTATAAATAGCATCTGCTTACACGCTAGAATACAGAGATAGTCGTTAGGATTTTTCAAGAATGAAACTTTTCATATTCAAATGTGATCTGACATCCTCTTTTTTTACGGAAATATATTCTCAAAATTGGATAGTATGTTCACGTAGAATCTTAACACCTTTTCGTTATCGTAATGTAGAAGTCCTCTAATAATTAACTAAGTTTAAACCATATTGGAAAGGATTTGTTTTATTAAATCCAATGCATATGATATTATATCATTAATGTTATCTCAAGATTAGAAATAAAAATTCTCATTCTGATACTCAATTCGCTGTATTATACTGATATTTTAGTCATTTAAAAGAGGGAAGCAGAAGATAGTATTTCTCCTTAACATGCCTTCATCCATCATCAGTTTGTAGGGAATACCTTCAATGGTAAGCTTATGCGATAAAAAAAAATGTTAAACTATTGACTGAATTAATAATTAACTAAGTTCAAAATGAATTGGAAATTTTAGGTGGAGAAGCATTTTCTAAAATACTCCTAGTGTTTCATATGAATAATATATTAAGTTGATTCTAGTGTAATTTCATAAACAATTATTTGTAGACATAATTGCATGCAAAAAATTATTAAAAATGACTTTTTTATGTGCCTTTTCATTACTGATTCGTCATAATTAATACTAACTAGTGATGCTCTAATGTAAAAAAGTAAATTTTCTTTATATCAGAATGTATCGAAAACAGTTGTGTAATGTACCACTCGATAGAGACAGAACATCTCAATCGATTGCTCGATTAATTTCTTTGGACAGTTCTATTTTCGGAAAAAAAACTGTTAGCATAATTTTTGTGTTTCTTTTATTCGATCTATTTTGGCATATATTTCTTCATCGCCATTGACATAAACTGTTAGAACTGTAACAAGGAAGTAGTGCATATATACGCTCATGACATGCTAGTGATATAAGGTCTATGATAGTATCTTGAGATCGTCTGTGAGGAAAGGGCAGGGACTTCAAATTTCTACCGTATATACTTCAACACTTACTTTAGATCCTGTTTCATAAACCTATATTGAATGAAATATATTAAAAAATAATAAACAATAATCTTTTAATCGAATAAATAGTTTCAAATCATAGATATCCAATATCAGTTTAGATTTCGGAATATGAACTATCATTTCTTGTTAGATATTTTATCGTTTTCAAATGAATTAGATTTTACATGATACTGACGTAAACAAAACACAACAGGAAGGGCCACAATATATAATATACTCTTTGACTAAAGAAATCAAACAAGCAAAGACTGAATTATTGTTTTTTTATTATAAGAACATTTTAAAATCATTTTATCTTAATCGAAACTAAGATCGAGAAAAGAAGTTATTAGAATCTAATTGAGATTAGAATGAAAAATAATAAAAAAATTTATTGTTTACATTTGTACTCGCAAATGTTCGGTACTGATAAAATTTATTGATCGAAACATAGTATAATTGATGTTCATATTTGTTCTATGTTGATTTATATGCATCCAATTTCTTATGATCAATTTTCACTCTATTAAACATTTTTATTAAATTTAATAATTTTCTTTCTTATTCTTATTACTAAGTAATGTTTAAATATTTGAAGTAGTTATTTAATACATAAATTTTTGTAAATCAAGTTTTTTTGAAAGAATTCTATTAAGTGAATTTAGTGAAATAAATTAGTTTTACGGAATAATATTATCTTTTAAGCAAAGATTTCAAAATGTTTCAATTTTTGTGTATTTATTCTAGTACATATTTAAATAATCATGGTAATAAGAGAATTTCATTAGGGATCATGAATATTTACTGTATAGAAGAGAGAGTCTAATTTAATATACGATTACTTTTGTAATAATCGAATTATTTTTAAGTCATTTATGATTTATATTTGATATGGACATGATATATAGAACAAAAATGAAGAAATAAATGTAAAGTTGCGTAGAATGAAATCTTCATCTTTAAGAAATAAAGATAAATATTTGGTATATTGTTGGAATAAGTTGTCAAAGATAAAATTTCACTGGTTTTTATTTTTTTTTTAAAGATTAATATTTTAATTGTTTTACCTTATAAAATAAGAGTCAATTAATATCCCTAGTTTCCATGCTGTGTCTCAATCACATATTTTACCTCGATCTTTTCCTTTTTTTATTTAAGATCGACAGTGCATTTCAAATAGTTGGATTATCTAACATAAAAATTAATCAAATTCTATCAAAACTGTCTATAGGTGGTGTAATGACTGAACAAGAAGCTCTTCAACTTATAGCTCAAGAAAATACAAAAATGGAACAAAAGTTAGGTGAAGTGCTAATGGACTTTTCAACTCCAAGTCAGCAACCAACAACATCATCTTTGGGTCCCCTCTAACAATTTTTTCCTTTTTTTTGTGTGTATTATGTCGTGAGCACTGAAATTGATCAACAAATACAATGAGATTTTTTTATTGTGAATTCATAGCTCGACAACTATGTGAGCTATAATAGTCCAGTTTAATTCATATTGTAGTCCATATCATCTACTATGTAAAGCACACAATTTCAAGACAAATCACCC
>CAJNSZ010003362.1:0-11391 GCA_905329745.1 Rotaria sp. Silwood2
CAAAGAAGCATTAGATATGTTATACAATAATCGAGATTATACTCACTTGGCTAATATCTATCAAAAAGTGAACGACTTATATTTCAAACAAGGGAATTCGGATGAAGTCAGTCCTTATAAACAGTAAGCTAATGAAATTTATCATCAATATGCACCACAGTTAGAGTTCAATGATAAAGCGTTGAATCGTAGTCAACATGAGTTAAAAGTTAGACTTGATCTTACACCACTTCAACGTGCTAATTTATTATATACAATTGGTTTGTGTTTTATACGGAAAGGTGTATATATTCAAGCATTACATAGTCTTTCAGAAGCAGAAAAAATATACAACGACAATCGTCTATCATATGATGATTATGTTCGTAAATTTTTGGTTCATCTATATTTGAAGAATTATTTAAAAGCATTAACGATGTGGAAAAAAGGTATTGATATTCGTTCGTGTTTTCGTGGAAATTAGTTCTAATTTACTTCTGTCCAATGTGAATTTTGTCAACATTCGTTGTACAAACATAAAAATACAGAAATATTAAAACATGAAATTCTTTTGATTTGTATCTACTACAATAAATCTAATGTAAAAAATCAAAAAGCAAGATGTCAACGTTTTTGAATTAAAAAAGACTTATTTAGTTTTTATAAAACATGCTCATTATTGGATCTGCCTTGCAGATATTTCGACATGTCACTTCATTAACATCGTGACTAATGTGAGATAAAATTCGTGTACGATTAAAGCAACTCGCATATATCATATTGCACATTTTAATCTCGAAAAGTTACATCAACAGCTTTTCTCTCTCTTCAAACAAGTATGATTCTGTTTTTTGTCACCTATATTGAACTGAATTTCACTGATCATTAACAGAATTACTTGTAATCAAAGGACGAGGGCGGTTAATGCATAGAACGACATTGATTCAAAGTTCATTCCATTTTCAGTTGCAACATCGAGTTCATTCTTTTCTCTTTATCAACATACTTTTGTCCTGTTGAGGATGGAAGTGCGGGTGTGGGTGTCAGATACGGGGAATGGGAGTCGATAAACAGAAAACACACGTACATTCACATCCTGATTTCTTTGCTATTGAACTTCAATTATTAATATCTAATGTGAGGAGACATTTGTTTTATTTTTGTTCAATCCGAAGCGAATATAAGAAACGGTATGTTTTTAGCATCGAAAAGAGAAGCGCTTCCTATGGTTAGAATATTCTTCAAGTTAATGAAATAGTAAAATTGTTCTCGTCAAATGTTGGCAATCTGTTGACGACGAATATAAATATTTTCGACAAGTTTTCGAACATACAGTATAGATTTTCCGTCGAGATGTTTGCCATCTTCAGAACATTTGTCGAAGGGATATTCTATAATCTTATTAAATCTACGTAAAAACAATGGATTATGCCATAGACGATTGTATAAATATCAAAACTATTTAATATACTGCAGTACTATGGTGTTGGTGTGGGTGTGTATACAGATGTAGCAAACAGCTAGACCCACAACCACACCCTAAAGTCGAAACCATTTAGTCAAGTCCTATTTAAAAAACTAACACACAATCAACACATGATAACATTGTATAGCGAAGAAAAATTTCATCTTGTTTATGTCAAGTTAGATAACAATTATTAATTAGCTATTGTTCAACAATATCCAAATCATGATATATCTACACCAATAAAATCTAGTCAGCGTTGGTTTTATATAGACGAATTATTGAATTCTACTCTGGTGGTAATGCGACGTATTCAACGAATTAAATATTATTATTGACCATATGCAAATCATCGCAATCTATGGTGTTTGTTTTGATGAAAATTACATGTGTCTATGTACTGTTGAACATCACATGAATTGTTTTCCATTTAGTCATTCGAATACATTTCAATGTCAACATAAAGATTACTGTAAGAATGAAGGCTCTTGTTTTCAAGATAATTTCTATGCCAAAGGTATTGTTTTAACATTCAATGATATTTTACGATATGAAATTCGACGCTTTCGAACACTAGTCGAAGGGTGGGTGTGGGTGCAGCTCGTCTTTCTATCACTCCGAATCGACACCCACACCCTCAAGCGATTTGACATCTGGATATGTTCCCTCGTTAGAATTATCTAGCGTATGAGTTTTATTTCAATTAACCGGAGTGAAAGGGAGATGACTAGTTGTGTAACCTGGAAACACTAATGTTTTATGAATAGAAAATGTTTTTTAACATGAAACAGTTAATTAATTTGGGTCAAACATCCCTTTTCTCGAGATAATTGACCAGCTCCAATTAGATTTTTGATGAAAGAAAAAGAAAAGCGAAAAAAGTTGAATGAGATGAATGCTAATTTAGATTCACTTACACGATGATTAGGAAGAAATATTTAAAAAGAAAGAAAATGTTTTATACATATTCAGTCCTCAAAGTTCTGGTAACGTTTTATTTGTATGTTTTGTTATTAATAGAGAGTCTACAAAAATATTTAGTTAATTGAATAATTGCAACTATGCTAGTCATTCATCAAGGTAATCTTGAACATATACGATATGTTCTCAAAAGTGATTTAAAATGGATTCCACTTTATGGATTCTATTTTCAACACATAACAAAAAAGACAAATAGATGAAATAAGAAAGTTAAAGTTGATCTATTTAGCATGTTTGTATACGTGTTCGTCGAAATTATAAAGGACATTTAGATCGAGTTGAAAAAGGAATGTATCAAATTGAATAAAATGGTTTACCTGTTTGGCTTGTCATATTTCCTGAAGGTACTCGATATAATCCAATTAATAATAAAGATATTATCGAATGATCAAGGCTATTTTCACGACAAAAGGTTCAAACAACAAGATATATGATCTTTTTTTTCTATTGAAAATCTAATTGATAATTTAGGTGTGTCACCATTCGATTATGTACTTTATCCTCGATCAGATGCAAAGGTAGCTGCTATTAAAGCATTGAAAGATAAATTAGATGCTGTTTATGATATTACTTATTGTGATATTTTCTTATTGATCTTTATGAACAAATTCAATCAGAAAAAGAAAAATTTCATGATAAACAAATATTAAAATAATATTATCGGCAAAAGCTATTAGAAACTCAATTAGATAAATTTAACAATCATATTGGTTATTACGTTTCACCTAATGATTTTCTTTTTGGATCTTTTAATAGAAATAAATCAATTAAATTAGCAAAAAACGTAATATTATCTTATGAATATCAGTCTATTCTTTATTAAATTCAAATAAATTCAACAGTTCAACAAATAACTTTCGAAAATTCTGTTTCTTTTTTTTTATTTTGAATAATAAATTTGTTTAAAAATAATCTTTGCATTAGGCGATGAACTCTCGTCGATTTGATTGATCTAAAAAAGAAGAAAAATTATAATGGTGGTTTGTATAAATTTACTTACTATAGGTCCAAAAAAAAATATGTTACAAACCAAGCTATGCCACCCATAAATGTCATAACTCCATATCATGTCCAAAATTCCTAGTTGTCTCTAAATTCTTCGTATAAGTAACTTGATAGAAATTATAGAGAGCAAACCAAACATCGCCATACGCATCTAATAAGTAAGGCCAAATAAAGTCAGCACCATCACATACAAATAACCATATAGTTGCTTCAACACGACTTACATATGACCAAATAAGGGTGTGGGTGTGGATGAGTGCGAATGTGGAGTGTATCTAAGGAGAAGAGAATCATACACACTCACATCCACACCCACCCTACGAGATTTATGTTTGTAAAAATACTCACCTGGTTCTAAATATCATATGTATCGATAAATATAACAGGGTGGTTTGATCTTTTTCCTCGTATACTTTGTCATTACACTAATGATAGCTCGTTCCCACTAATAAGCTCTGTCTTCTATTTCATCAGGAGTTGTTGGCTTGGGTAAAGAGCACGCTCTATCTGGATTCAAAAGAATAATGACAGGCTTGTCCGTATGGTTTTTAACCTGTTTAGAATAAAAAACATACGCCATCTTCTCTGTTCATATTTTATCAGAACACGAATACACTTACAGTTATGTGGCTTTGTGCTGTTAATAAATCTCTTTTACCAGGGTAGTCCATTTTCTCGAAACAATGCCATTCAATATCGTCGAATATCAAATAATCGGCGTCATTGTCCCAAGTGTCGAGATTAAATTTTCCTCGACAATGATTGGGGACACCGTTTAATGAAAGAGCAAACGGTGTTTTTCCTACATTTTTTTAATAGAAAATTAAAAAAAAGCAAATCAGTCTGGTTGAAAAAAGATTTATATTATTCATTCAATCATATACCAACGCCTGCTGGACCAATTAAAATTAGAGCGGCGGGTCGTCCGTAATCTATGAAGTGATCGTGAATCCAATCGTTCATGCCATATCCTATTGTAAGTTATTAAAATAGACAGAATCATATTGTATACATATAAGTGAAAAGAGACATACTAAGTTGTGGTGTGCAATCGCGAAAACTATGTCCCCAACAAATTCTTTATCGTAGATATCCTGTTTAGCCTTTTCAGCTCGGAATCATTTGTTAACATAACGGAGAGGCTGTACATGCCTTTTCATTAAAATAAAAACAAAAAAAAAACAAGTGCATAGAATATTTTCTTATTGTTCTAGACCAATGTTTCAATGATGTTAGCATTGAGACAAGCATATTTACCATATTAAGCAGTTGATAACATATTCTGAGTCTTTTTGGACTTGGACTATATGATCTGGACCTTGTACGACGTCCTGTGTACCCATTCGCATAACTTCAATAGCCAAATCTCCTGTAAGTCCTAATTTGCGTTTATCTGTTAAAGTAAAAACAGTGATAAGTTATAGAATTTCATTTGATTTTACTTGTTTTTAATTTAGATTCTGGCCATGTTGATGATTCTGAAGAGTTGCACGAACTTTCAAATGTTCCAAATTCGACAAAATCGAGTCTTAATTTAATTAAGAAATATTTATTTATATTTCAAGACAAATATCTTTCGTTTTATATGAAAACCATTGGAAAAATTCGTTTTTCTCACCTTTTTTCAAATAGTCGTTCCAGGCTCGATCACTTCTAATGACTTGATATTTGACATCACATGCTATTTCGTTCGAAAATCAACAAAAAAATAGTATAATGTTGCAGAGTGTTCCAAGATTCCGAATGAAAAATAAAATCGTAAGTAGTTCCTTATCAGTCCTAGAGTTTAATGTATTTATTATAACGTTTGATCTCATATTCATTCTAGTTTTAAGTAATATACTTCAGATAAAATGTCTGCGCCTACAGAAATTACAATTAAAATAGTTTTACTAAGTGTGAAATCTGAATGAGCTACTCATGTAGAAGGAAAAATCTAAATCGAACTTTGACAAAAACACTCCGAATGAATCCTGGAATAGAACTACATTTCAACGATTTTGTGAAACTGTTACTGCCAAAAATCAATCACATTCCTGAAGGTCTATTTCAACCACGGAATAAAAAGTCGACGAAGTCAAGGATACTTGTGAAGATTAACCAGGATAAAATATTTGGTCTATTGCAAACGCTTGTTCATTATCATAAGCGCCATCAGATCCGATTATGATGGTACAATTTCTATTTAAGCCAAACAAAGTACACATTGTGTAATAGTTCTGTGAACAAGACTTACGAGATCATGTCGCAATATGTAAAACTTTCTTACCACATTTCGAAGACGGTAAGAACGAAGATAATGTCTTTTTGTTTTTAGACGAAGCGGCTTTTCATCTGAATGGTTTCGTTAATAAACATAATGTCAAGTATCAGAGAGAATAAAATTATCGTGTAACTATTGAAACCATTATACAATCTCTGAAATTTAATGTTCGATGTACAAGATCAGAGAACCGACCGATTAAACAGTTCTTTTGTGATGATGATACCATCAATGAACAAAATTATCTAATGATACTTTCAAGACTTTTTTATTCTGGAATTTTTACTTGTGGGTTCATATCAAGAAGAATGTTGTTATGACATTTATAAAAGAGTACGCAGAGTTGAACAAGAAACTTTGGAATGAAATAAAGAAGATTTTTAAAGAAACTATGCGTAACTTTTTTCTATATATTGTAAAAATAATGAACTGATATATTTCAGTTACAGTCGATTGTGCCAATATTGAAATCATCTTATGTTGAACTTCGTCTTTCCTTCTTATCTTATATTTATCATTCTTTTCTTTGTGCATATCTCTGTCTCGATTGTTCTTCCCGGTGTTTGTCTATCTTTGCTACGTTATCTTAAATAAGCATGTATTGAATATGTAGAAGTCATATTCTACACACTAAAATAAAATATGTCTGACTTTGCGATACATTCTTGTAGGACACATGTGATACATTCTGAAAACATGGTTCAAATCTAATATGCAACGCATTTTTCATTTTTTTGGTGTAAGAGAAAATTATGATATTTTTTTCTATTTAATTATTCATAATCTGAAAACTCAAGCAGGTAAGATCTTGAAATCTGTCCAGCCTCGAATTGGTCCGATCTCCATCAGAATGTTTGACGGTGGTCCTCTCTCGATCATCGATCAATATCGGCATGTTTTCGACTAATAAATAATCGAGAAATAGTCTAGAAAAAAAATGAATACGAAAATATATAAGTTTCGTAGGTTCAGTCGAGTTGTCTATATCGAGCTGTGTGTGCAAAACAAAACGGTGAATGAATAGCCAGAAGAGAGAACGCAACAAATTCTTATACGACACATTCTAAGTACAACACATTTTCGCGCTCGAACCTGCGATACCATAATTTGAGACACATAAGTGCAACACATTTTATCTTAGTATGGAGACGTATGAAATAGTCAATAAATATCATTAGCGAACCTGAAACGAAGCTATTCATCTAATGTGTCACTACTTTGATCTTATTGAAATCGCTTTAACCATTAAAAAGATATTTAACTTTTGTTTTTCATTCAGATTTTTGGAACATCCAGTAGAAAAAGATAAAGAAGAAATGGTACATACGTGGACAGTCTTTCATGAATGACTTGTTGGTGTTTAATTTGCCATTAAGCAGGATTTTAATATAGAGTCTGGGTATTGATTGATCGGTTACAGGTTCATTAGCAACACAAACATATCGTAAGGCCTCTTCAGTAAGCTTACGAAGTATAGCTTCACGTACGTCTTCTTCTACAAAAAATTCATAAATAGTGTATAGCTTGGATGAATACAACAGAAAAAAGTAAACAATTGTTTTGTACGCAAAACAGTAACTTACTTGGGGTATTCGACCAACATGAGATAGCAAATATACCGGAATCAATTGTGCATTTTACTCTCCTGTTTGCGTCTAACATTGCTTGATTTTCGAAATTGGGCAATTGAAAATTTTTTTCTCGTGCAATAGTTGTGCGACCTGATATTGTAGAACCTACAAAAAGAGCAAGAGATAGAAACGGATATGGACAGACAACTACTAGATCGCATAACTGACCCATTCTTTGGTGTTCAAAATATGACAGGTCATGAGCAAGAATTGAACCTGATCGATGCATTGGTGGATATGGATGAGTCCATAATTTATCGTGATATTACGTAGTCGTACCATAAGTAATAGTAGTCCCAATAATAATATAGTCTGTTGAGCTTGTGTTCAACATGGGATCTGAAATGATATAGCCTCGCTGTAAAAGAAAATATGCTACTCAGCATAGACATTTACTCTCAGAATCTGTTTCCATTCTCAAATTATCATCATCAACAAGAAGGGACGTCGAAGTTGTTGCGCTTGATGCCATTGTGAAAACAGTGCGTTTCAACAACTAAAGAAAGAAGTATACGAATATCTAAAATCGTATGAAATTCTTAAAAATTCATGATATCACAGTCATTGGTTATTTTGAACTGTTACATATTTTGCCCATCAAACAACTGTCTCATATTACTTATCGAATACAAGATATTTTTACTTTTATATACTTTTCTATTTTTCTCTTTAGGATTTTATTTTATTCAAAATAAAACGAAAAACAAATAAACAATGAATAAGACAGGCAAAAATCATGTAAACAAAAAACATGTACAAGTAATAGTGAGTCGTCAGTGTGATCAATAAAACACTGTCGATTTAAAGAATACAAAAAGCATTCATATTAATTACAATCAATCTGAACAACAATCGGCAAGCCAGATCGATTTGCATTGCTTTCTACTTGTTGAACAGCAAGTTTATCGGTTTGATTCATGTTAGGACGACCAAAAAGTTATCATATGGACAACACTATTGAAAAATTCTGTATTTCTTTCATCTATATACACATTATTGTCTATTCATCGACTCAACAAAAGATTATCTTGGAATATAACGAAATGAGGAGCTGACAAGGTAACAAAGTAGCAAGGCAATGAACTGAGAAGCTAGCAAGGTACGTAGGGCACGAGGTAACGTGTTAGCGAAACGAAAACGTAACGAAGTGAGCCGCAGATGAGATAACGGAGTAATGAGCTAATGAAGTAACGAGGTAATCAACTAACACAGTAACGATTTGAAGTGTTAACGAAGCAAAGAGACAGCGAGATACCTAAGTAACGAGGTAATGAGCTGACGAACTAATGAAGTAGAGAGTTAAGGAGATATCGAAGTAGTAAACTGTTGATGTGATAAGGTAGTGAAGTGATGAGCTCATGAAGCGAAGAGATAGCGAGATAACGAAATAACTATGTAATGCGCTTATGAACTAGCAACGTACGGAGTTAAGGAGGACACGAAGAAACCAGATAATGAGATGAAGAAATAACGAAGCAAGGGGCTGATGAAATAACAGAGTAACGAGCTCATGAGATAACAAGGTAGCCAACAGATGGAGTTACGAGCTGACGAGCTAAAAGTGTTTATTGAGCTTCTCAGTGCTTTGACTGACCTTTTGAGCTGTGACAGCTCGGCTGGAACTTGTGACAACCGTTGTAATGTAAACAATTATTGATAACTTTTTTAGTCATAATTCATCATATTTAAACCATATATGAAAACCTTAGGCCTCATAATAATGTACATGTTTTTATGTACATAAAATCTTGATCCTGCTCTGCCAGTGGAATAGCCACCACCGGCCTTCATAGTGACCGTACGCATTACTATTATATTCTATGTCTTATGATAAATTTGATCGCCGAAAGCTCGATGTATGGCGTAATATCGACGGGGAAAATCTCATGCAGAAGAGATTTAATCACTGAAACTTCGATGACCAGCTAGAATGATCGTGCCCATGCCCAGAGAAAAGATCGAACACCACTGGGCGGTCGTCTCCTAGCACATGGACAGAAATGTATGACACGCATGTAGAATGATATTCATGTGTCAATGTGGATAGGATCACTGTATCGTTACAGTTATCATGACCACAGACACAATTAGCCAAACATACACACATGATTGCATGTATTTCTCAACGCCAGTGATGACAAAGAATGAAAGATTTTTATATCCTGTAAACTTTTGAGTGTCTAAGGAATCGCAAACATCATGATTTATTTTTGAATATCGAACCGATCATTATCTTGATCTTGCCAGGATCAAGATTGATCCTGACTAAATCGCTCTGAACAGTAAGGAAAACGCTGAGTAAAACTAAATCTTTTACATACCTTTTCCATAAAAATATGTCGAGCGAATAATACTGTTTTGCGTTTTATAAGTTGATATAATTCAGTCAGATACGAAGATAGATGAAACAATAAATTAAATGACGAGAACGATACCAATAGTAACGATAAATAATTATCAAGTAATTAAACGATGTATGGATGAAGACGCGATACCATACTGGAAGCTATAACAAGCATTATTAATTTTTTCAGAAGCAGGAAACAAACGACGATATGGGAATAGATACAAATACTTATATAGATGTGTTGTAGTTGCATCGATTTTACTGGAGTCAAAAGCATCGATAATGATGACGAAGACGAGAAAGAATTTTGGAATTTTTTTTAGTAACGATGCCGAGTTTTATTAAATTAAATAATGACGACGACAGTGGCGATGGTGGCGAATATTATTAAGATATTCGATGTGTGGGTAGCTGAAATATGATAACGTGATCATCTTGTTCTGTTTACGTCATCACTCTCAGGCTAAGTCTAGATATTGTAGACTAAAATAATGAAGAATTAAAATGGTACCACAACTTTAATTCTAAGTTAAACAAGAGTTTCTGAAACCTACAAAAGTTTCGAAAAGCTCTTCCAAGGATTTCATAGAACTTCAACAATATTTCAACAGATTCATAGAGGGGTGTGGGTGGGTGTGAATCATGGGATCATAAACACCTACACTCAGACCAGTACCCCCACCCCCACACCAACTTTGAGAAAGGCATTGACAATTATAGAATGTCATAGACTACTTCTACTTCTTCAAAAAGATTCATTGGATTTCGATGTCATCAATATGAATTCTAGCACACTATCGAAAGAATTATCTATGCCCTGAAAAATGAAGGATACTTACTACCATAGTTAACTTGTTTTTAGTGAATTTTTTCAAGGTCACTGGCAGTCAATTCGTGATTATTATGTTAGAATTTACATAGATCGCGATAGAGAACTTTGATCGTATTGTCGCCGTAAAAAAAATACATTTTTCTCATGAAAAATAAGGTACACATCGGATTCTTTGATGGTTCGTATTATGTTTAAACGTGGAAATTTCAACTGTGGAATATTCGAACGAGCTAATGATGAAGATGTTGGCGAAGGATAACAAGGTCTCTTGATACAAACAGAAGAAGAAGACGAAGCCATTATTAAAAAAGCGATTGATTTGAAATATTCAACATGCGTGAAAAAACACAGTAAAAAAAATAAGACTCATGAAGTGTATTAACAAGACAGCTCATTCGCTTATGCAAGACACTTTGAACTAATTCTGATTGGCTGATATAACTCTACTTTAGACTCTTCAAGTGTCAACGGATGATTGATTTTAGACACTCGAGCGTCTTACTCACTTTTTGTTGGATGTTCTGCACCAATAAGAGAAGTGTCTTGCATCTATCTTCCTTAGACACTTCGATTGATCAACGAGCTACTCATTCTAGAAATGATTACATTTCGATATGAGTAGTACGCAAAAAAAAATATTTTTGATAAAATAATTTTATATTTCTTCCTCATCAATTTTTTCCAAATTTAACTTAACATCTTATTGAAAAATATTGTAAAAATTTTTAAATTCTCTTTAACATACGTTAAGTTAAATTTGCAAAAAATACCACGAGAAAAATATAAAATTATTTTATCAAAAATAACTTTTCATATCAACTGGTTCGAAATTTTCGATCTCTTGCCGATTCAATAAAAATTACATCGTTAGAAAGGGCAGAAAAAACT
>CAJNSZ010003363.1:0-11383 GCA_905329745.1 Rotaria sp. Silwood2
TTTCTCTCTAGTACTAACTCTCTCTTTCTCTCCAGTACTAACTCTCTCTGTCTCTCTAGTACTAACTATCTCTCTTCGGGTTTTATGATGGTATATATGGTGGAGTGTTTTTTTAAATAAAGGAGAGTACGATAACCGAGTGATTAGAAAACAAGTCTTACAATTGGTGCACTAGCCGATCTTACTGTCAATTCAACAACACAGTAAGTAACCCGAAGTCGTACATGAACAACAACGAACGAAAACATTATACTCGAAGCATGGCACAAAAGCAAGAAATTTCGTCATTAACCGATTCTGAACACAAAACAAGACGAGAACCATCTCCATCCTACATCGAACAACAACAGATAAAAATGGATGATCAAGGTGAAAATAAACAAGCGCAAATGGATATTCAACAATCAAATCAAATGATGTTATTAATGCAACAGTTATTGGCTAAACAAGATTTGTTGCTGGATGAAAACAAACAAATTAAACAAGAGATGGCAACACAACAGATCACCATTAACAATCTTACACAAGCTATTGAAGCTATACAAGTAAGCAACGTATTGTATCACAATATATTGCCAACAAAACCATCTTTATCATTGACAACGGCTCCGTTGTCGCAGTCAACATCACCTGTTATCATGAATATCGAGTCTAGTCTTAAGGAACAAGCTGCCAAACAATTACAGTCCAAGAGAATCAACCAACTTCTTGATTCTACTCCATTCACTGGATCAGCTTCACAAGAAGTCTCAGATTGGATTGACGACTTTACTAACAAGTGTGATCAAGTGCAACTAGACGACGCACAACGTTTATCAGTAGTTATTGATCTTCTCAAGGGCAATGCCAAATTATGGTATGACACACACAAGGACACAATTAATGATTGGGTAACATTAAAAAATAAATTAATGACCTATTTTCAACTTGTCACTGGTACCGATCATTTTCAACTCGAACAAAAGCTTTATAATCGTCGACGACAAACCAATGAATTGGCAATTGATTATTGTCATAATGTTCTTAAACTTTGCTCAAAGGTTAATAAATACATGGATGATGAAACTCGACTCAGACATCTTACTAAAGGACTAAATGCAGCAGCTCAACTACATATGGATTTAAAAAGCCCTGCCACTGCTGAAGAATTTCTTCAAGCTCTCATTAAGTATGACAAATGGCAAGAAGAAGAAAAAATTCAGGTGAGAGCTACCACATCTTTTGATAATCGTAGAAATATAGCAATAAGAACAACGCAACAGTCTCTCATGCAACAAGAACCATATTCTCCGATTTCACAACACCAACAATACAACAATTCATCACAACAGCAATACAACAACGCGTCACAACAACAACAACAACATCATTATACAACACATGGTTCACATCAACCTCAACATAACAGCGAGAAAAGCTATGGTGGATGTTGGTCATGCGGTGGTATGGACCATTATCAATATAATTGTTCAAAAAACTACTAGGGGGAGTGTGTGATGGTTACACTTCCTTTTCACAATCTCATCCATCACTTATAATAATTGGCACAATCGTTAATGGTACATTAATTCATACGATGCTTGATACGGGAGCTACTACATCACTTATATCACAATCTGAACTCGATCATATTAGACATCCACCAATTCAGCAAATTCAAACAACAGCAGTACTTGGTGATGGACAAACAAAAATTACAGTCAATGGTGCAGTTGAATTAACTATAACTATCAATGATATCACTACCACCATTACAGCTCTTGTTGTCCATTCATTAGGTGCAAAGTTAATTCTTGGTATGGACTGGTGCAAATTAAATAATGTGAACGTGAACATCGGTAAAAAACAAGTTGAAATCAATCATCCAAAATACGGAATTACAACGACACCTTTCTTGGACTTAGGCTCAGTCGATGTCCATCTCGCCGAATGCATCATTTTATTACCACATCATGAACATATAGTCAAAATGTATGTACCGATTTCATCTGCTAATCTTGTTCTTTTTTTACCAGACAGGGAAAAATGTGCTAAGTTAAATGTTCAAGTATCTGATGCTTTTGTTGAAATAAAAGACTTCTCATTTTATGTTTGCATTTATAATCCTAACAAAAATATCTACAAATTAGCTAACACTATAAAACTAGGATCAATACACTATCAATCGAATGATGAAATGATGTACAGCATATTAAACCCAGCCAACCAATCAAGTATGACAGAACAAAGTGCCCACTTGAATTCGATACAGACAAATGAACAACAAGAATCATCAAAATCATCATTACTCGAAAATATTCTTCAAGAATTAGTGATGCACATTGATGATAAATACCATCGCAATGATTTTCTTAGCATTCTTCGACAAAACAAACATTCATTTGACAACTCAAAAATGACCAGAGCAAAAACCAAGATTCATCATACAATCAACACTGGCGATCACCTACCAACAAGTGTTCGACCATATTATAAGACAGTACAACAAAGAAAGGAAGTTCAACAGGAAGTAGGAATGTTACTTGATCAAGGAATTCTTCGACCCTCAAACTCACCATGGTCATCTCCAGTATTATTAAAGAAGAAATCGGATGGTACCTATCGATTTTTGGTTGACTTCCGCCGACTCAATTCAATCACCAAAAAGGACTCATACCCTCAACCATCAGCTGAAGAATTACTTCATCGTTTGGCTGGGCATCAATACTTCACCAAAGTAGATTTAAAGTCCGGTTACTTCCAAATACCAATACACGAATCCGACATACCCAAGACTGCTATAATCACTCAAGATGGACTCTATGAATTCACGGTGCTTGCTCAAGGTCTTATGAATGCGCCACCAACATTCCAAAGGGTGATGAATGAATTATTAGCCAATGGGCGTTGGGACTATGTGGTTGTCTATCTAGATGATATTGTGATTTTTTCAAAAACAATTGAAGAACACAAACAACACGTGGCGGACGTTCTCTCAACACTTCACAAGGCCAACTTTCAAGTATCACCAGCAAAATGTTCAATTGCCGTCGAAAAGATCGAATTTTTAAGTCACATTGTTACATCTGACAAAGTGGAACCATCATTAGACAAGATCAAAGCAATTGCTAATATTGCTCCACCAAAAACACTTTCACAAGCCAACAAGTTTATTGGTAAAGTTGGATATTATCGTAAATTTATTCGAGACTTCGCAAAAATTGCTGCACCTATTCACAAGGTTACTAACAAAACAAGAACAAAAAGAAATGAATTTCGTTGGGGTCAAGAACAACAAGATGCCTTTGAAAAATTTAAATCAATCCTGACAAGTGCACCACTATTCCTCGATTTTCCAAACCGATCAGTACCATTCATCTTATCTACAGATGCAAGTGATCTGAGAATTGCTGGTGTACTCAAGCAAGATACAACTGATGGATTGAAGATCTGCTACTACAAATCTAGATTACTCAATGACACTGAAAGTAGGTATTCAACCACAGAACGAGAAGCTTTAGCAATTTACTGGTGTCTAACCGAATTGAGAAATTATATTGGAGATTCTGAAATCACCATCGAAACAGATCACAAGCCATTGGTCAATATGCATAAGAAGAGAAACTATGGAAACAGAAGAATTGATAATTGGCTGATACATTTACAAGATTTAATACCACAAATTATTGAAATAAAATATCGGTGTGGCATTGACAATATCGGTCCTGATTATCTTACTCGATATGAAACAATTGATAGTGACAATCAACAACAGTCGCTGTCTGCCATCACTCGATCAATAACAAAAAAAGCAGCTGCAAGTGCTTCGTCATCACCAACCGTGACCGAAGATCATCCGATTACATCAACACCTCTACTTAAATCTACCTCAATTTTAGACTTAACTTTAGAAAAGATCAAAGTTGAACAAGATAATGATACTGATATTCAACTTATTATTTCACGTATTCATGCCCAAAAGAAAATGAATAACTATGTACTATACAACAGCGTCTTATTTCGTCTCATCACCAAGAAAAACGATGGTACCAAGAGCAAGGTTCCTTATTTGCCTGTATCAATGCTAAACACTCTACTAGAAGCATTTCATGATCACCCATTGAGTGGACATTTCGGAGTGCAACGCACTTTGCATAAAATTCGTACTCGATTTTGGTGGCCCAATATGCGCAAATCAATTGAACATTACATCTCATCATGTCAACAATGTAAAAAATTCAATATCATAAGAAGCAAAACACCAGGTCATCTTAAATCGTTTGATCCACCAACAGAAGTATTTCAAGTACTACATATGGATTTCTGGGGCCCTGTTCGCACGTCATCACAAGGAAACCGATATGTGCTAGTGCTTACGGATAATTTATCAAAGTACGTAATAGCGAAAGCGATGTCAAATAATACTGCTAAGGCTACTGCTGAATTCCTTATGAACGAATTTATTATGATACATGGTGCACCTGAACGACTTATTACAGATAACGGAGTACATTTTAACAACACATTAATGAAGACAATTACTGCAATGATGAATACTATTCATGCATTTTCAGCTTCGTATCATCCGCAAACGAATGGCCAGGTGGAGCGCTTCAATGCTACGTTTTGTACACAATTGGCAAAGTATTATGATGAGAACGAAGATGATTGGGATGATTATCTTCAGTCTGTGGTTTATGCATACAATACCGGCATTCATGCTACAACTGGCTTTGTTCCGTATGAACTTGCATTTGGTCGACGACAGAAGAGTCCATTCGACTCCAATTCAAGCAACTTCACACTAACTCAACCGGATACATTTTTCAAACATTTACAAAAAATACGGCGAACGATTCTCAAACAAGCTCAAGAAAACATACGTCACCAACAACAATTAACAAAACTAAGATATGACAAACATCGTAAGGATATGTCTTATTCGATTGGTGATTTGGTATTTCTCAAGGTATGCGTCGGCCGTACAAAATTAGGTGAACGATGGATAGGACCCTGTCAAGTGACCAATAAGACAGGTGAACAAAGTTATTTTGTTCAAGACAAAGAAACAGGTAAATCTACATGAGCTCATATTAGTCAACTACAGCCGGTTATGGAACGAGTCATATAATCACAAAATATTTACATTGATACAATCATATTTGATCACCATTATCAATAGCGATCGAAGACGACGTGGCAACGTCTTATCATTATCAAACTGAGGTGTGGCAACTCAGATTCTGAATTCCAGCGGACCTTAAGAACAACTTCAAAAAAAAAAATAGGGTTTTCATTTTATTTTCATTTTTATCTTATTTACACTGATAGTTGTTCGATGCGCGGGACGCGCATCTTTTTTGTACGGGGGAGGTGTTATGATCTGCACCTTCCGTGAGATCATATCATCACTTCTATTCTCCTTGTATGCGATTTTCTCTTGATGTCTCTTGTCACAGGTCAAAGGAACATATATTGTTCTGTGTTCATGCTCTTATTCACTCTCTTTCTTTCTCTCTAGTACTAACTCTCTCTTTCTCTCTAGTACTAACTATCTCTCTTCGGGTTTTATGATGGTATATATGGTGGAGTGTTTTTTTAAATAAAGCAGAGTACGATAACCGAGTGATTAGAAAACAAGTCTTACATAAACAGCTTTTTCTTCGAACCTTCTCATTATGCCGTCTTTCGATGCAAACCACCTATCAGCTTTTGTCGTTCAAACGTCAAAGTTAGAATACTTCGTTCAACATTCAACTATACATTTCATAGCATGAGATAAATGTTAGATGATCCAGATGTAATACTACTAAACAGGAGCTCTCTTCATGCATCTGACAAGATTAAGAGGCTTTAGTTCTGAGTCCGTTTCTCGTGAATAATATAAGTAAGAACATCTTAAAAAGCCATAAATATACAGAGCGAAAAATGATATACCAATTGATATAAGACGCTTAACCCTTAGTGTTAAAATTCATTAGGGCAAGTTTACTTCACTCCTTAGACGTCTATAGAAAACACGATCGTGATTGAACGATTGCGTACCTTTTAACAGTGAGGACTGTGTATAAGTAAAAAATTCAGATTCAAAAACGAACTCAACAGTTTCTTAGAACATTACATTCTGAATCGAATGAGTGCATAAGTAGATTTTCAAACTCTAATCAAATACCTCAAAAATAAAAAACAAACGTGTCCAATTTTATTTGAACCATAGCTTTCTACCATTTTCCCCTTTTCTATTTAAACACGTAACGTTCATCGGATTCCGATTCACTTATCCCTACACTGACTTCCTACTGTGTTATAATAGCTGTTGTCAAAACAATCTATAACACTTATTATCATCTTTATTAGAATAAAGCTCTCAGCGTAATCTCTACGAGATTAAAATATGAAACACGATTAGAGGTGTGGGTGTGGGTGTGAATTAAGTCGACAACTATACTCACCCCACACTCATATCCACACCCACATCCAATGCCAGACAAAGATATTGAGCACAAAGATATATCTATAAGTATGAGGATACCAATACGAATTGCACTTTACTGCGCTGAATTCAATGAACAGTTCGAGATGTTTAGTAACTAAAAGCGTTCTTAAACTGTATTCTTATACACAATTACACACGTAGATATAAGGTGTATTATCAGAACCATAGTGGATTTGTTCTTGGTATCAAATAGCGTTGCATGCAGAAAGTACGATTATTTACTCCTTGGAAATAGTACATAATTTTGATTGGACAAGAAATGGAAATGACACGTCCAAGGTTAAGTGCACCGTTCATTTTTAATTGTCTTCTATGAATATCCTTAAAATATATCTTTTAACATGGATGTAGAAACAAGTATTCCTTCCTTCTGAAGAATTTTGACACAAGTAAATAACGTATGCTCAGATTTCCATCAAAGTAAATTTCCTCAACAATGGAAATTTCCATCATAGCAAAGTAATCCATCAAAAACAGCAACTAACAATCTACAGAAAACTACCAGAAAATTTCGGCAATTGTCGAAAATTCCTGCAGTATAGTCTCTGCAGATATCTCTAAAGACAAGGAATTTCTATCTCGTGAATGAGTGAAAATTTCGGAAACTACTGAGATTTCCTGGTATTTTTCGAAATTTCCTAGTAATTTCATAAGTTTTCACGTATTCTTTGGATAGGGTCTTCTTTTCATAATATGATTTTATATATTCATATGATGAAAAGGAAACCGTAGTCAAAGAATGTCTAGAGGTTTTCGAAATTACTAAGATATTTTGGAAATTAACAGGAAATTTCCGTAATTGTCGATATTTCCTAAACTACATACTATATGAATATTTGCATATTTATGTAATGAAAAGAGGACTCTACCCCAAGAATAAAAGGAAGTTTTAGAAATTACTAAAAAATTTCGGAAGTTAGCGAGAAATTTCAGTAATTTCTGATATTTCCTTATATATACATTACATATCTTATGAATATTTATATACTCCTATAGTGAAAAGAAGATCCTACCCGATGAATAAGAAGAAATTTTGGAAATTACTATTTTCTGGTAATTTCCGAAATTTCTTAGTGGTGTCCAACATTTGCACTTATTCTTGGAGTAGATTCTTCTTTTCCTCATATACATATGCAGGTATTGATATTACGTTTTAAAGAAAATTTCACAAATGAATGGAATTTTCTAGAGAGGGATGTATTTCGGAACTGTTGGTTTCTATCGTCAGAGATGGAACCGGTACCGGTTATCGGCCGATCTGGTCCGGTACCGGTACGACTTTTAGACGCACCGGTCTACCGGTAGATTGGTGGGTAATGGTAAACCAACCTGTCTAACCTTTTCAGACCACTATCAGTGCTAGTTGTCAAAAATTCAGACTGATTCCATCTCTATATGAGGTATATGATACAACTTAGCAAATCAAGTTTTTCACGCGATAAACCACGTTGTCTATATCTAAACCACTTTTTTTCTAGCTATGAATTATCCATGTATCATGCGTTACCGCTAGATCGGTTGGTCGTCGGCAGACCAGCCGATCCGATTCGGTCTGACTTTTTCAGACCGGTTCCATCTCTCCCTATCGCTATGATGGTGATCATGATAATTTCTGAACTTTCCAGTTGGTATAGAATTTGTGCTGAAATAACTTTCTGATATTGGATAACTTTTGCGGGACATCTACTTTTTTGGAAATTTGAACATTACTGAAGAAAATAGGACAATTCTGACTCTATTAATGAAGAATAAAAATCATTGTTTTCAACAGAATACCAATGCACTTTTTTCATGTTTCAGTGTTCGGTAGTGTTCTTCCATCGTTGATAACGATAGCCAATAATTTTCTCTCATTATATCGTGTTCGCGAACTGAATACACTAACATCTATGCATATTGTACCATGTCGTCTTCAAATGGATGAAACACGTCATGTTCTTCTTATCACTACTTTGGAATGTCTTTTGGCAATTGTGAAACTGTACTTTGTTGATATTACGTTTTCAATTGGGTTTTCTGAAGAGTATCTATTATATTCTCCAACGCTTTTGTCACGAGATCATATAGAGTTCATGATATTCGACCTTTTCAATGCGACATCATATATTGTCTTACATGGTTTATGTGGTAAACATTTTGGAAATGAACTTAAAAGCATGTTTTAATAATGTCTTACTTGTGTCCGATATCTCTGCAGTAATTGTTGGTGTCATTATCAAATGCATCGTCGTATATGAGGTTATGATCGATCTACAATATACAATGGAACAAAAACAGCTCATAAAAGCTCAAACAGTACCAGAAGTGATAAATAAGGGTGTGGGTGCGGGGTGTGAGTGTGAAGTGTGGGTGTGATTGTGAGTGTAGGAGTGAGTATTGGTGTGGACGTGGGCTTGGATGTGGATGAATGTGGGTGCCGGTGTTGATGTGGATGTGGATGTTGGTGTGAGTATACATTGAAAGAATATTCACACCCTTGCCAACCGATACACCATACAGCCGCTCTCGTTCTGTCGTCTTACCATATTCATTTGAATAGAAAACGAAATAAGAGCATATCTAATATGATAAATATCGTAAATGTCGCTAAACTTGTACTTAATGAAATAATGTAGAAAAAAATCACTTAGATAACAACTTTGGCCGCAGAAGGAAATTCAATCACTGATTATGTGCTGAATATGTTGAAACACGCTCTTACAAGCGAAAGCTATGGAACTGATAATGATACTACGCCAGAGTTCGTTGAAGATGTTGATATCCGCTTTGCACCTGAAGAACATAGCGAGAATGAGAATTTGATCTCCGAATATATTTCATTCACCTTGGACTATATGAAAAAAGTTGTAGACTATCCAGTAAAAAAATGTCAGATTATGTCAGATTATAACTGGATTTTGTTGCACAAAAATCCAGTTATAATCTGACATAATCTTTTCATTTGTCACTCGGAGGACCCCTATATAATTCTTCGTATCAATTTAATAATTGTATATTTGGATATGAACCCATGGATTTTGCATAATCCATTGAACTACGTAATTTCTAACATTTAAAATTACACTGGAATCAAAGGTCACCATAGAATAACTTATTTTCATCCAAAAACCTCCCAGTTATGTTTTTGGATAACACAACTAACCAAACAACTGCGTTCATTTCCGATAATGATTTGGAATGTTTTCAAATGAGAGTTTCTGTGCAAAGAGTATAGATATAAATGAGTCTAGATGTGTATCTGAAAAAAGAAAAGACGAAAATCATATTCAGATTCACACCCTTTCATACTGTCATTTTTTTCAATTTTGAATCCTATTTTATAAGAAAAAGTTATTCTCGTAAAAAATTAATTATATAGTTCGATAGAGAAACTTCAGCTCTACTGAACTGCACATATCACCAAGCGGAAGAATTTGATTTTTCTGGTCAACTTATGAATCGACTTTTTACGTATTTACGCTCATTCCTAGAATGTTCAGTGACAGAGGTGTACATATACATGACTACAAAAATATCCAAAAACAAAAACCTTCAGAATTACAGAAATTAATGTTTTCCATTGATCTACTAGAATCTGAAGCGAATATTTTAATTTAGAAGACATCAAATTGATAAGTGGCTAAGATACGAGAAAAAACACATTTTAAACCAAAACATGAGGAAAATCTGCGCTTTCTCAATAATTCATTGGTTGCTCTCTTGGCTAGTATTGAAAGTTATGCTATTTTGCACTCAAAATGATCAACACAATAACTCTACAAATTGAGCCTATTTTAGGAGAATTTATTCGTCGTCATTGTGATGTTCGAAGAAAGCCTGCTGAATCATTCACGTACAAATATAGTTATCATTTTTTTATGAGATAATGAGTGTGATCATTCTATGCTTCGTTTACTCATCGTATATGACGTCAAAAGGGAGGAAAGAGAAAAACAGAACACATGCGCACAATATATGTATCCAGGGTGTGGGTGCAGGGTGTGGATATGGGTGTGTATAAAATAGAAAGCCATACCCACACCGACATCCACACCCATACTTTCAACTTATCCAATAGCAACGATACGTATACTGTTTTCTGTTGTCCCAATTGGAAGTTTGATATTCGTTCTTGTCTTCATTATCACTATTGCCAGCAGAAGAGGTACAAGTGTCGACAATTTAATTATCAAATATTGCCAACGGATTCTCAGTTGCTCTGGAAAGATAACCAATGAAAGCAATGAGAATTTGAGCTAGAACAAGGTGACAAGTATATAAAAGGGAAAAGAAAACGATCAAAATACTCACGCTAGCTTGATAACCAATATTATAGGTAACAATAAGCACATCAGCGCTGGATACATCGTGCCATCCGGAAATTCGATATACATTGAGAGGAAAATTCGAAGCAACGCCCATAAATGCAAAATCGGTGGCACCAAAGATACCACTCATATGAGTACCGGGTCCTCCCCAATCGAGTGATCAGATGAAAACTGAAAACTTAATCATTAAAATGGATTTTTTTTTGGAGAACATGATATTGACTACTAAAGCGCCACTAATGCACTGCATCGAGCATTAAAGCCATTATCCTTAGTTCTCGTATCGATTGTGGTATAAATTATTTGTCTTCCTGCTCATGCCAATTGATTTATTCATAGAATTTAGTCTAATGTCTCCAACCAATATTTAAGATAAATATTGTTTTTCGTTGAAAACAAACCGTCTGTTCTCCTAATAATGTTCGAATAGGTCATTGAGAAGAAAAATTCAAAAGACTATCTTTATTAAACTTAAAATTAGATCATGGCAGAGTTACACTGAATAATTTTAGAGAGCGTATATAAAAGGATTGCTGTGTGCAGTAGTGACATATGTAAGATTTTTTACCATTGGACAAACTCCTATTGAACAAGTTTGGAA
>CAJNSZ010003364.1:0-11376 GCA_905329745.1 Rotaria sp. Silwood2
ACTCCTGCTAGAAGCAACTTGGGCACGAACTAACTTAGGGTATATCACTCCTAGCTATGCCCTATCTAACCATCATATCCCCGACTGAAAAGCTTTTTGACACCTCGGGTGGTTCCCTCGTTAGACATGAATCTTGTGAGAGAGAGAGAAAAGCAAAGTGTCTACCTTATAGACGACAAAATCACGAGTCTTGGGTAGACTCAAACAATTGTTTCTCATTCCATTTGATTAATAGATTTATGCAATGCGCTGAAATTTTTACAGAAACATCAAAACTCTGCACCAAAAAATAAAAATATCTTTGTAGTGAAGCAGACTTAGGAAACGAGCTTGAAGAAATGTTAAACCTTATATCGTCAATAATTTTAAGTAGTGCCTTTTGTAACAAGTGAAGAAGAACTGTAAGAGAAAACCGAACTCGATGGACTAAAAGTTGTGTAAAATTTTCTTCAGCTTCAACGGCTAAGCTTATATATCTAAGAAATATTTTCAATAAAATGAGCAAATCCACAATGTATTTCCTGTTTTCTTTATAAATACTACTGCTTCATCATTATTCTATTTTTCATTAAAGCAGATCGAAAACTCTTCGTTTAATTGTCAAAATCGAATAAACATCAATCTTGACATTCTGTAAGTGCACGTTTTTTTTTTTATATAAATTGCGAATTTTTTCAGCCTGTTTCAGGTTTATACAGTCCAAAATGTCCGTTCAGAATAAAAACCACTAACTGTATTTCATCTGCATGGCATCGAAAGATTCGTCCTCCTCCTCTTCCCTATTCTTAACTTTTCGGAGAAAATCTTATAAAGATTGTTACGTCTACTCAAGATTCAAAACGTTTCGTCACGTTTACTCTAGCTATACCATAGGTTGCTACTTTGTATTATTTGTAGCTTTCTTTTGTTAAAAGATATGAAAATAATAAATCAATTAGTGTCTATCTAACATGTTGTCTAGAAAAAAAAACTTAGAAATAAAGAAAATTTTTCAGATTTTCGAAGACGTCGGTAACCTTCTGCATGGAAATGATGTCAAATCAATACTCATTTCTTTGATAAAGGATTATCAAAAAGTAAATTGACAAAGTGTTCGTTCATTTTTCAGCCGACTATAGAAGTTTTGAAAATATTGAATTTAAATCGAAATTTTGTATTGTTTCCGAGTGTAAGTCAACATTTCTCTAGAACTTCTGGTTTCTGAATAATGAGTCGACCTTTTACAGGCGCAAAAAAATCAAGTTTCAACGAGGAAAATTAACTTTTTTTGCATAGAATTGAACAAGAGATTGTTCTCTACACAATGACATATGAATCAAGAGTTTTAGAAATAACCGAGCTCACTTTGCAAGTCTGTTTTCTATAGAAATCGAGAAAATTGGCATGGCATACCTTACTGGAAGACTCATTGTTGACCAATGACTTGGAGAAAACTAATCATTAGTATATCATTTTATAAAGAAATATTTACTCTTTCATTCGCTACATTTCGGATAATTTTCGCCTTGCAAAACCTTGCTTCAAAACTCTTAAACCCGAAGTCATAAAAACATATTCAAATTTCTGTAGACTCCTTTAAAAGGCTGAATTTTATTTTTCGATGCTAAAATTTTTGCTGCACATATCTAGACCAAGATTCTTTTGTTTTGTCTAAAGATAATGTCTATTTTTCACACATTAAAAATTTGTAGAAGTTCAAAAGCAAATTAAAGACTCATGAATATCTAATTTTACTGATAAGACAAATTTATTACTCGTTCTCAATAAAATTTCTCGAAAATGTTCATAATATTTAATTTTTTATTCATCTTTTTGATATTATTTAATTGAACTATAAATCATATTATTTTATATTCAAATAGATGAATATACCTTCCATTTCTTTCTGTAATTTTTTTTCCATATCATCACATTGTTGATTATTTGTCATCTTGAAAATATAAATAATAAATATACAATTAAGCGCCTATGGCAAGTTGAGGTAATCTACATAAACTTGCATGTGCATCAAACTTTTCACCATTGCATATAAAGATTACAGTTAGCCTCGCTGCATTAGAAAAGAGGGCGTTGAATATCAGTCTATTTCATTGAAACATTTGTATATGTTCATATTTGAAGAAAAGAAAAAGAATTAAATATTTATATCTTCAATGGTTTTCATTTCAATGTGACATGATTTGACTCTTATCACAAATGATATGATATTACAGATGCAATGAATACACGTCATCTTCTGTGAAAGCTTTTATTAAAACACAACACAACTAAATAATATTAAGCTCATTTTTGCATATATGAACGAATTATATGATTTGGTATTTTTTGCCAAAATAAAAAGCAAAAACAAAGAATATCATGTTATTCAGTTTGATTTTCCACGGTGAAAATCTTCAATTCGAATCAACCCGATATGAAAAAAAGGCTTAATTTCTCTTATTGAGCATCACAAATCTATAACACTATTCCTGGCAGTTAATATAAAATATTCACAATTGTTTTTCTCAGATATCAACAAATTATCGAAATTCTCAATTTTGACAGATTTGTTTTATGAAAAAATATCCTTTTGTGAAACCTCTAATAAATGTTTCGATCCAACATTCCATGTCGATCAGTTCCAACCTGTAGGAAATCTCAATAGTTCATCCGTATTATTTATATACTCTCTATACATATCAAAATACGTTTAGAATACTTCTTTTAGCTTTTACGTAAAGAAAAACAAATTTTGTACATTTTAATACTTTACTCAAGATATATCGACATATATTAGACTTCAGATAAATATTCATTTTGGTAACTCATTCAAAAATTGAATGCGATTATATATTAAAGAGAAAGTGTTATTTTCATCGCCATTGACATGATATCTTACTGTTTTCAACAAAGAGTATGACGTTTTTCTTCTAAGATCAGTTATTTGGAATTAAACCGAAGAGGAAACATCATTCTATTTAAGACAACGTAGATAGAGATAATACTGTGAAATTTTTATAATAAGAAAATGACAAATATTTTACTAAGAAGCTTTTCCTAAACATTGCTTTAATTTTAATGCTCTTTTCGCTTCAGACCAAGGAAAAAGAGTGCATTTGAGCCTTTCACACTTCAAAATTTCAGATAGCTCTTAGTGCAAATAAGCATCAATCGGTGCATACTGATATCAAAAATAAATTTCAAATATTATTAATCGCCGAATGATATAAAATGAAGCGCTCAATCCATTCAAATGATTTATTTAATATCGAAAAAAAATACCATTCTCATGAAAGAATAAGTATTGTGTCATATGTTCAACAAAACATAATTCAACTTAAATAAAATCAAAACTTTTTATGAGAAAAAAACCAAGAACTTCTTTGTGGTTCAACAACAGCTGATTTTTCGTTTTTCTGTTCTCTTTTGTCTTAATCATATGTTCGTATGTGCGCATAACAAACATAAACCCGTTCAGATATGACATTGACAAAATTACAAACAGAAAAAAACGAATGACTTTAATTTCGATAATAACTAACGAGTGTCCCAAACGTCCCTTTCTAAAAGTTTCCTTGTTTTATTTCACTGCTGACTGGATTTCATTGATTAAGCTTTTTACGGATAATAGAAAAATACACAAAGGTTTTAAAGATAAAATTGAAAATCATTGTTGAAGGCTAAAATCTTCACCCAAAATACAAACTTTAGCCTATTTTCTTTTTCTATAAAAACATTACATATCATTCGTGTAATTCCATTGGAAGTCAACCAGAAAAAGCACAGAGTATTCAGAATTTTTCTTTCATATTAAACTTTGTGAAGCTTTTCATGCTGATCATTTTCGTAAACACGTCTGCAAAGTTTGATATGAAAGAAAAGTTCTGAATACTCTGTGCTTTTCTAGTTGACTTTGCATGAAACTACCCATTTCTTTTTTAATTACCTAGAGTTGTCGAGTAATTCAAATCTTTAAATTGTCCAATGTTTGAACAGTCGTCTTACGGAATTTTGTTTTGGTACGTCTTTACAAAAACGAAATTAGTTGTACGAAATCAAAACTCAACCAATTAAAATACACACCATCTATGAGGATTTCTGGAAAGAGAAAACAGGTTAAAATTCTTTATTTTCGCTGAGGGTCTTAGCTTTTAACAGTGCTTTTGAATTTTATCCTTGGAAATAAAAACCATGTGCTTTTTTCTACTATCCATAAAAAACTTACTCAATGAAATCCAGTCAATAGTGAAATGAAACGGACAAACTTTTATGAAGGAACTTTGAAGACACCCGATATATATACATGTATTACTCATCTCTTTAAATTATGGTATCTTCGCCATCATTTATTGTTCTGTTGCTCTCTTAATAATCGTATTTGTTGCTTCACGTTTCTGTTCTTTCTTTTGTTCTTTTTTTCCTCCTTATTTTATTTTAGTTCATATCACCATTGGTATTTATGATGATGAAGCTCAATAGCCCCTTTAGAATCGACATCGTCACAGGGCTAAAGAATACTAATAATAAAAAAAACAGAGTTTTGACGTATGCCATAGCAATATATAGTTGTTTGATAAAAACGCGTATGTTTTCTTTATTCTAAATCAATTGCGCCAGTAGCTGAATAAGCTTTTCGCCATGCCAAAGCTCTAACGTAATCGCGGACTGTTGTGCTGCCCTTTGGTATTTCATTGTTTATTTGTATCTTTTCATATTCCTTTAAAACCTCAGCTAGAACCATATCTGTTGAGCTAACATTTACCATTTCTTTGATTCGATTTTCTTGTCGACGATGTACAAATTCTTGTAACTCATCTCGATGTCTAAATTTGGAAAAATACTCATCATTGTGTAAGCAATGGATATGCCAAGCATCCCATACTGAATCGGTCGAAAAAGATGGATGATCTATAGCATTGGATTCATGCTGATGCCCAAGAGTCGATGAATAAATATGATTGATGGCTATTTCACCAGCGTACAATGATGTGACATCTCGCCACCATTTAGGCCATGTACCAATATCGGGTAAATCTTGAATGCCTAGAGAACAATAAAGTTTTAGTCATACCTTATGTAGTGCAATATTTTTCTAGAGACTGTACGAATGACAGAAAAAACTATGATTTCAATTTTCTCACAGTACATTTCAGCATTCATGACCAGTAGATCTTTCATGAAGAAACTATTCACAATAGTGTTGATACAGATGAAATATGATGTTCATACAAAAAATGTCTAACAGAGTCTGAAAACGACAGCCTTGGAACAGTATAAAGCTACTACTATCTATGAAAAGAAAATGATTCATCTGCAAACTGAAAACGTCTACACCAGGAGACAATGTTTGAAAAAGAAAAAAAACTTCTAGCTTGATATGAGTTTTCATTGACGAATTCATGACAAATTACTCTAAGAGAATTGTTTTCTTTATAAAATTCATGCTGGATAATAACAAAGGTTTGATTGAATTCACAATAGTGACCTAGTAGTTCAGTTAATATCTATTTTATAGCTATGCGAAACGAAAGGTTAATAATCATGATTCTATGAAACTGCATCAGCACACAATTGTTCCACTACTTCTAGTTCACTATTCCATCTCAATCAGTAAATAACAATTCTTAAATGAAATATAGTTTTTATCATCCAACTAGTCGCCATTGTTTATCGATAGAAAGAGAAAAGACAAAATAAAGCGTTTATCTCATACCAGAAACTTTACGTCCGAATTCATGTTTTAAAAAATGTCTGCCAATGATTGTTGTCAGATTTGCAATTTTCACTGAGTCATGTGGATTGACTAGCCATGTCGAACATAGGCTATGTATACCAGAATGATTGTAGCCGAGTTTCTTTGCAATCTTTCGTAGTCGATCATGAGTAAAATCCTCTCCATGACCGACTGCTCCAAATTGCATGGGAAGCAATTTTTTCGGATGTTTCCCAATTAAACCCATGAGCAAACCAGGACTTAGAAGAGCATCTTGATCCACTCTCAAGATCCAATGATAATCGACAATGGCTTTTCGATATTCTTTGGTTAATATAAACGCAATCGATGTCATGTATAGATAATCGCTCCATTCTTCGAGTATTTTGGGATCTAGTACTTCATAAAAACAAGTGGCTATCAGATCTAATTTCTTTTTGTAGGAAAGAGGTAAACAAGCCGATGGCAATTGGTGACAGCTTGGTTGTTCACAAAATACAATCAAATCAGTAACAACTTGTTTTGAGAGAGGCCAAAAATTCTGGATAAATCGCCATGATTCATATAACAAATGAAATTCAGCAATATGACTGGTCTGTTGGGATAACGAGAGTACGACTGCTAAATGAACAACATCGGTTTTGCTTTGTACTTCCAGTTTCGGAGAAGATGAAGTAGTGATAGTATAACTAGAGGTATGAGTAAGATTCTCATGCAAAGTAGTACAAGATATATGTCTTTCTCGTCCGTAGTATTGTATAAGCAGTAAGAGAATATTAATTGTTAGAACAATGAAAATGGCGTATGAAATTCGTTTATTACGAAAAGAAATCATGGTTTTTGATGTTCAGTAATAAGAAAAATGTGTAACTAAATGCTGAAGATATTTCAATGATTGTATAGCTGTATCGGAATTGTGTGGATCGTTGATATTCTAGTGTATTATTTAATGGAACATAGTGGAAAACAAGTCACTAGATGTTTGCAATGTAAATTAGTTGTGATTGTTGAGTATAAATCAAAGAGCATTGACATGGGTGACTATTGATTCACCATTCGATTTTTCTCGATTAATACAGTTTCTTTTTTTCTTAACGGACCTTTTGCAATAGTGAAAAAATGCACACGGTCACGTTCTAACTAGTTGTAGTAAATTATATGCACGCACATGGGTATAGTTATTCAAGCATGAGAATAAGAAAAGAAGAAATACATAATATTTTGATTTATCTGTTGCTGTCAACAAAAGCCTTCATACGACATTGTTTATAATATTCTTTGCACGGTTGCTCGTACGAATAGTTGATCGCTTGAATCTAGAATCGAACTCCATTCGGTTTCGTTTGTACTGACTACGGACTGCAACAAAACATTATGCAAACTGCTTTAGATTCTGAGAACGAATATACACTCAATTTTGACAATAATTCTTGGAGAAGCCTAACGCTTGTTGCTACTACTCAGTGAAGAATTTCAAAATCCTATGAAAATAATCGAAAGCCATAATCCAATTTTTCTGCACGCAAATCAAAATTTTAATCGATCATAATTTGGTTTTTGTTTCGAAATAGTCATGTGAAATTCCTCATATATTTTGCTTCAATCCGATTTTGATTCATCTTTGACACTGCCGTACTAGTTTGTAAACGGTAAGATGAAATAAAAATAAATAGAGCCCTTTCTCATGTGAACAAGGCAGAAGAAACTAATTAAGATCAGATTTTTCGTGTATTCTTTGCATGGTAATTATTATTTCTAATTCCGTTTTACCTGTTAATCTGTTTGAAGCGACTGATTACGTGTTAATCTACTTCAATCTAATAGTACTTATTGATTTATATCAATTCACGATTATTTGATAATCAATTTGAAGAAATATCACTTTTTAATCGATTTCAATGTGTTGTTACTTGTTTATCGATTTTAATCAAATGCGTGGAAGATTAGCGCTTTTCTTGACATTGGAATGGGAAACTAGAATTTTGCATAATTTATTTTTGTATTGCTCTTGATTAGAAACCATGAAGTTGTCACCAAACTAAAGTCCGAAATCGATTAAAAACTGAAAAACCGATTTAAGTTAATTGAAGTATTTTAATCGATATTAATCAATTGTATGCATAATTTTACCTTTTTCTTATATAACATTTATGTGCATGTAAAAAGCTTTTGTGATTGGTATCCTTACAGGTTGTATCCATCTCGCATGTGCCTTCAACTTACGAAAATAATCAGTTTCACTTGGTTACTACTGTTTGAAATCGATTGAACGTGATTCTTGTTTTGGATGAGCTTGCTATTGACTAAAACCAATTCTAACCGGTATATTTTATCTAAATTATGTTTTTGAAAAAGTACTTATATTGTTCATAATCATTTGTATCTTTCTTGTTCTACAACTTCTCTTCCAATAAATTTTGCATGATATTTTTTTTCTACTGTAGTTATACTAGCAATTAATATTCGGACCAAAAGGCCCAATATTAGTTCAAAGCATTTGGCTCTGTATACGACTGGGATAATCAAGAATAATCGGAATAGTAAAGCATTTTTCCAATCGATTCTAATCAGATTACTTGTATAAAAGACAAAGATTTCATAGAAAAAATGGGATTTGTAAATCGTTAATCGAAAATAATTCTGATTTTCTTAGCTTTATTTTTCATTGGGTATGGTTTTAATTTCCATATTTTGTGAATAAGAAGTTTCATTGCTTTAATTCCTCTTATTGCATAGTATTTGAAACAACGGGGAAGAAACTTCTCGACGTCTTCTCTGATAGTTGTCTTTTTATATAATCCACGTATGAATATTAAGTATTTTTCGAATAAAAGTAACAAAATATGACATATTTGTAATTATGTAAGTGATACGGGTTTGTGAATATGAAAGCGACATATAAGATGAAGAGGTGGCAGAAGAAAATCATAGAACAAATGGAAATAATAAATTCCTAACAAACAAAAAGAATCAAAACTGCATACACCAAGTACAAACAACGCCCTAGATAGAACTAATAAACCAATAAAACATGATGAAACGTTTCGAGAACACCATGCTTTATCATGATTCCTGATAATTTCTTCAAATATTATTGATAATTGGTCAACCGAACGACACTCGTCTTCACTGAATGCAAGAGTGTTTTTGTACAACCAAAAATATCTTAGGAATCATGAACTTTATCATATGAATGAGCTAAATCAATAAAAGATATTATTTCTATTTCAAACGATTCTTCAAAATAAATTATATACAGCCTTTCCAGACAGAGAAAAAACGGTTATAATAACGCTCAAAAGCGCTTATTGATTCCATACATACTTTAAACATGTTTTTCATAGTTTTTCCAGTGGATTTTCATTATAAAACATAAAAACCCGCCTCATTTTGCTGCTACGAAATCAATCACGTTTAACTAAGAAATTTCCGTGTTTCTTTAGATCATGTCAAATTGACAGAAAATTATTCATTTGAGCCTTTCACATATTATATAAATATTTTCCTACATTATATTTCCTAAAACAAATTTGTCTAGCTAAAACTGAACGAAAGTAATCGTTTGAAAATTGAAAAATATTTTTCTAAATGAATAAGTGGACGTTTGTAATAAATATTCTTCGTTGAATACTATTGAGTAGAAAAAGTATCTGTATATGAAAATGCATAGTTATATTTTCAAACCATGAAACAATTTTTTGTAAATACAGCGTTTCAAAGTTAACTTTCAGAGTAAAAAAAAGCTATTTTTTTAACACCTCAATTTTGATTCGACATGTTCAAATGCATCAATTTTTATTTGTAACCCATTTAATCGGATCATTTTTATTTGAGACGCGTTTCTTCAGTTTAAAACACTACCTAAAAATACTGCTCAAGCACGTCAATGTTAGATGCATCTTTTGTATTTAGTACACCCAATTCGAACGCGATTTTATACTTATATTCTACTATAAAGAAACATAATTTTCATAACTGGGCTGCAATGTTTTTTTTTTACCTAGGCTTTTGTATTGAAAAACGAGTTTTTTTGACCCAGAAGTTAAAATATCCACATTCTTATTATGATTAAAAATACTATTCTATGATACAAAGTCTGCTACCGTTTAGGTAAATACTTTGAAATATCAGACTCAAAATTATACCGTTTGAATGGACCCATTATACTAGAGATAAATTTAGTTAGTGTTGTGCAGTAGAGTGTATTTTAATAATCAGAAAAATAGCAATAGTCTTGTGAGAAAAGGAGCAAATCCGGATGAATTATAACGAGTTTAAACTAATTGATAAACGTTCTTGGCTTATTTTGAAAAGCTACTGTTAAATTGATTTTGGAAAAACAACTCATTTAAGTTTTTTCATAGAATGATTCATCAAAAGGTGCTTCTCTTAATTCTGAACAAAACTTCTAGTGATCCATGGTTAGAATATTATATTTATCATATTTTTACTTCATTTAAAGAGATTAGATTTCAAAAAGAATAAAATAGTACATGTTTCGTCATTGTTCTCATAATACTCTCTGGATTTTTTTCAGTTATTGGCTCCCTTTATACGTCGTCGAGCAGTGTTAGTTGCTTTTTTTTCCTATAGTGGCTCAAATATATATAAAATTTCTTCAAACAAAGATGCTCTTTAACCATCACAGTTCTCTTATTCTCCTAAAATACAATTTACAAGTAATACAGATAGTAACCATAACTTTTCATTTTTATAGTTTGTTTTATTTGTCTCTTCATATGATTTCGTATTTTCGGTACCTTCAACAATCAAACTCATGTAGGACATGAATATCGAAGTATAGATGTAACCGGTAAATATAAGGCTATAGTTATAAGAGTATACCTGTATGCATAAAGATGTAGTAGTATAAGGATAAAGATATTACTGTAGATTATAGAGATAAGTGTATACTCCATGTAAAAAATAGCAAACAAAAATCAACAGACATATGATTTTAAGCGATTTCAGGCATAATTGATAGATGAAACTCAAGCAATTGCGACTTTTTAACATTAAATGCAAGATTGTAATCGATTTTTTCGCATAATTGATTAAGAATCGTTAGTTTTTAACTGATTATAATCGTTTTGTTCAGTGTAATTGAGGGTGTGGGTAGGTATGGGTTTGGGTGTGTGGATGTGAGTACATGAGTGAGGGTCTGCTTATGCATGTAGGTGTTGATATGTAAGACTTCTCTCCACCCAAACTCACATCAATACTCACACCCAAATGTCGTATTCTTTATCTAATTCCAAAGTACAAGTAGATTAAATATTTCTGATATTCTTCGTATCGTTCTATTTTCACTTTCAACGTTATCAAGGGCAAAGACCTTTTTATCATTTGACACTCAATGAAACTATAATCACTGATTTTTTTCCAACATAATATATACAAGCACATCCACTTCATATGCGATGGCGGGTGTGGGTGTGGAATGTGCTTGTAGATGTGGATGTGGGCATGGATGTGGACGAAAATGAGTTTCAAAATATCTACATCAACTTGCACAAGCAGGCCTACGCCGATCTACCTACATCCGTACTGGCACTCACATCTAGACCTCAAGGGGGAAATAGCGTACTCCAGGACTCCAGGACTCCATTGGACTCCAGTCTTGTCTGAAGTCCAGCAATCCAAGCTATGATAAAATCTGCTGCTTATTGCCTTCAGCTATCGGA
>CAJNSZ010003365.1:0-11374 GCA_905329745.1 Rotaria sp. Silwood2
CTCAACGTTGACTGGCGTAACTCATTGTGACATTTCTGATGGTACATTTCAAAAATATTATAACTATGGATTCGTTCTTGTCTTAACTAGTACTCTACCTGTCGTTGTGACGGCTTTCTTTGGTTCATTAGCTTATCGTAATGTCAGGCAACTAGCTTATCGTACAGTGCCTCTCGTTCGACGTGAATTAGATAAACAATTAACAGTTATGGTTCTTGTACAAGTTGTTTTCAACTTTTGTGTTATCGTACAATATATTGTCACATACATGTTTACTTTTGGCATAAACTTGACTAGAAATACTATTGAATACGCAGTATTTCAATTAGCTAGAAATATATCACTGAATTTGTTTTATTTGTATTTCGCGGTAAGTGTAAATAATCGAGTGCAAATATCATCGATACATTGACTTTACTTTTTTTATTTTGATTTAGAGTCCATTTTATATATATATATGTGTATCGACAAGATTTCGTAAGCAGCTAATGCATACATTCTGTGGAATATATATGAGGCAAGGGCAACCAATAGCAATGCCCATAAATCATATAACACCAATCAACTGACATGTTTATATTGTGGACTAATAGATTGATTTTTTGTCATGTTTCTTTATATGTATTAAATAAATATTATTATCATTGACTTTTTTAAAGATCAACTATACTCTTTAGATTTGATTTATCTCTAATCATCTCAAGAAGCTGTTAGCACGATCGCTACAGCATTGCAATTTGAAAAACGATGTAGTTACTTTTGCTTATCACAGAGAACTTGTTTCATTATATCTATTTTGGGACGTATTTCATCATGTTTTTATTTAGTTCTCGAGAAATGCCATAAGGAAGTAATTTATATACTATAAAGAGACATTACTGATATACGGTGTGTGGAAAGGCAGGGAACAGGTGTGAATCTAATTTCTATCTTACATACTTTAACATTCCTTTTTGATTTTTTTTCACAAAAAAGCTTATAAAAACATTCTTTTATAGTAAAAAAAATTCTTAACACTGATAAATACTATGATTTTACTTTTTTGATGTATCAATATTTTAAAAATAATAATTGACAAACATGTTCTGACCTCTGATTGTTATTGTTGACATTAGTAAGAAAATCTAAATCATAGGTCTCAATGGATTGGGCTCAGTCTATGCACCGAACTTTTTTCGAGTAGAAAACCATGGGCTGAAATTTGCTGATTCCATATTGTGATGAACCAAATCTTGAACAAAATATGAAATTTTCAAAACATGTTGCATATTTTCACAAGTTATTTTTCCAAAAATTCCATGTAATTTTCCCATTAGCTAAAACATTTCCACAATAAACAGCAAATATATCAAGCAAATGATAATATTGTCGTCATCTGAAAAAGCTTTCTTAATATTCAACAGAAAGTACTTGTCTAGCTCTCCTCGTTTATTAACAATAACTTTTTCTAATTCGAATACTTCTACTGAACTTTTTAAACCAGGAGCTTTTGTGAAAACTTTTTCTTCAACTACCATAGTGCTAACTCATCATCATATAGAAGACAGTATACATCCGAATGAATCAAATTTTTTTGAGACAAAAATCGTCAACATATTCTGTTATTAAAAATGAAAAAGCAAACGGATTTTTATGTAGGAAAATTCTGGATTTTCCACGTGAAAAATCCAAAAATATTGGTAAATTCGAGAGAATACAAAGTTTTTCAAGTTGTCAAATATGTTACCAAATGTTTGTTTATACATCAGTTATCACTACTCAAACTATGCTTGTTCACCCATGTTTTAAAAATTAACCGAATCCAATTAGAAGAGTGATCGATGGGTGGGTCATTTTTTAAGAAAAATCATGAACTGGACTGAGCAGAGTCCCAAACAGGACACTAGGCATGTCTATCTGTCGGCGACAGACACAGCCCACGTTTTTTATGCACAGTCGACCTCTACGACAGACTGTCTTATCTGTCTATTGTTTTCTTCGACATAAAATTTTTATTTCACGAATTAAATGTATTTGTAGAAAACAGAGTCAGCTAAGTTTGTTTTTAAGCTTACATTTAAATATCATGAATTAAATAAATAATTGAGCATAAATATTAAAGATAAATATAAACAATCAAATCTACTACCATTATGACGAGGTTATTAGCACAAATGAATGACGGATTCATGGGTGGTTCTTTATCTTTGCTATACCAGTGAAGTATAGTATTTAACATTATTTTTTCGAGTAAAGTAAAGTTCAACAATGTCAAACTTTCATCTACGTATGGAAAATATTGTTTTCTAACTTTACTTTACTCTTTCAAAATTAAATAAAGATAAAGTGTCACCCCACGAATAATATCCATGAGTGACGAGACTGATTGCTCAAAAGATTTGGTCTTTTATATGTAGAACTGTCACAAAAGTGTTTTAAAAGTGATCGTCGGTAGGTAGAATTGACTCTATTGCACTTGTTTATGCCATACCCAGATCGGTTGAAAATCTTTATCGGACTATATGAAAATTAGTCTTATCGACTACCATATTGATGATTACATAGACCTGATTATCATCAATGGTGAAATATGGTATTCGTATGACAGTTATTGAGTATTTCAAGCATTCTGAGTAGAGCTTAAACAAGTACAACAGGGTCTATTCTACCAGCGATCACCTTCGAAATCCTTGTGTGACAGTTTTACAGAGAAAAAAGTTAAATCTTTTCAGGGAGCCAATTTCATCAATTGTGAATCACTCCTTGTTATGTTTACCATTCCCTAGTTCATTTTGTCCAGACTAATCGCCGGGGACTCCCCATAAATTTGACAGAAACTCCACAGGAAATCCCTGTCGGAACTTCTAGGAAATTTTTCAGAGATAGTGGACTAGAGTTAAATTTGAACGCGTTTTCATGATTAACCTAAATAAAGAAAAATAGAATTTATATCAATAAATAGATACTCACCCTTGAATATGCTGCTGAAATAAATCTAAGAAAAGATTAATTAAATTTTTTAAATAAAGACTTACCATTGATTTTGTTGTAGGAATAAATCTAAATAAAAAATAATTTTTAAAATTTTTTTTCAATAAATGCTTACCCTTGACTCTGTTGTTTGAACAAATCGAAATAAAAAAAGTACTCCTGCACTTCTTCATAAATTCCCAGGGAGTTCTTTCTGTTTTACTTACTTCCTAAAATTCGGGAATTCTCCAGGAGTTTTTCCGGAGTTCCCAGTGACTTCCTTGAAATTTTTTGGGAACTCAGAAATTTCCCATTTTTTGAGAGACTTCCGGGGATTTATATGGCGAAAGTGGACTAGGGTTATCTTCTTCGGGTTATTTTTAGAATACCAGTTAATTCAGCTGTACTTCAACGGTCTTTTTCTGTCGCAGCTTTACTAGTTACTACACGTCATTTCTTTATTGATTTTAATACTGTGAGGGACATTTTTGTCTATCGGATTCATTCAAAATGTTCTTGAAAAAAATCAAGGTTGTTTTTCTCAGTATTAATGTCTTTATATTTCTTTATTGTTTTATATACCAATAGTTTTCAATTCATATTAAATCGAGACTAAACACGTACATTGTCCACGCCTCCATAACATGAGCATTGCTTTATAGTGAATAATCTAAATTCTCGCTGAGCGACTTTTGCCCACGTTCAATCAGTTCTTAGTAAAAGTTTATGTATATGCAGTAAAATATGGATGCTTTTTTTGACTTCTACCAACTAGAAAAAACTTCTTGAAGTTAACTTTTTCTGTTCTACTGCTCTTCTTAGATGCTCTGCTGCACAGATAAAAAGGAAACATCTCGCTATAGTGAACGCTTTAAAAGATTTTCCTGAATGTTCACATTAGAAATTTTTTACTGCTGTCTTCTAAATTGATTTCATTGACTTGTTGAACTTTGTATCAAGAGCAATGCTTAATTATATTTTATTATTATCATAATATTGACGTGAAAAAACAGACAGGCAAACCAGGCTTGCAAAAACTTGGCTTATTTACACTTTTACTGATTACTGGTATACATAAACTGTTCCATCGATGTTATTTTAGTCACTTTTAGGGTTACGAGTCTTATACTTTTGACATATAAAGTAGCTTGAGCATGAACAATGACAGTCAAAATTGCGCGTCTACCCCTACAAGATGACATCGGCATTTTTTGTATCTTGAAATCAAAACTAGATATTGTTTGGCAGGTTTCAGTAAATGTGTAGACCATCATTTTCTTTTGATGTGTACAAAACTTCAACTTGAAACTGCGTGTCATTGAACTTTTATAAAAAAAAAATAGTAAATAGAAGGATGTTTGTAGTGGACAAAGTGGAACGTCCATTTTCAAAATCTAACGGTTTTGAACACATGTGAATGTATTTACATGGTTTTTCTTTCCATATAATAATTTATCTCATATTTTAAGCTTCATTCATATTAAGTACTACTACTTTCTCGAATTTTATTATGAAAAGTATTCTTTATTTGAAAATGACTCCTAAACGACATGAATATTCCAATGATCTTTGAACAAAAGTGATCGACAAATTTTTGGAAGGCGGTTTTCAGTGTGAGTAGATTCCGACCGAAGAAAGTCAGCGCTTACGGCGAAGACAAAACTTGAGCAACATATTAATGTAATCATTTTCGAAAGGACGACCAAATTTCGAGTAAATGAATGAGGTGATTCGGGCGTGCTGCTCGAAAATGACCTTATGTTAGCAAAGTTATTCAATTCAAACGTCTCAAATTTGCGAAAACGATGTCAAAGAAGCGGCTGGAATTTTGGAATATTGTTCACTGGATTGATGAATTAAAATCTAATTGATTCGACAGCGATGCAAAAGTAATGATTTGGAGAAGCAAGAAACAAAAGTTTGATCCAAAATACACAATACCAACAGTAAAGCCTTATGATGAATCAATCATGGTATAGGGTTGTTTCTCTCGATCGCACTATGAATACGCATTACTACGTTGATATGCTTGATCAAAATTTAATTCAATCTGCAAAGCATCTGAGTCTTGGACGCCAATTCACATTCGAAGACGCCAGTGATCGCAAGCACATTTTAGGCATGAAGAAGGAATGGTTGAGGAAAAATAAGATCAATATACCGTCCTAGGCTTCTTTTAGTTCAGATATAAAATGTATAGAACATCTATGAAATGAATTTGATCGTCGCGTAAAAAACCGACACCCAAAAATCAAAGCTGAGCTTCAGAAAATGCTTTTCGAAGAGTGGAACAGTATCGACAAGGACCTAACGGCAAAACTCGTCGATTCGATGCTTAATCACCTTTAACAGTGCATCAAACACAAAGAACATCCAACTTGTTATTTATTTTATTCAAACTGTTCGTTTCTTTTTTACAAAGAGATGAAGCTTATCTATATGTGGACGCTCAATTTTTTCTTGCTCGAAAATTGCTCTTTTTCGCTATTTTTTTAATAAAAACTGAACGACACGCTACTTCGAGTTGAAATGTTGTACACATAGAGAAGAAATCACAGTCCACACATTAATGAAACTTGGTAAATAATACCAAGTTATGTTTTGAAATTACGAAAGGAAAACTATGTCGTGTTGTAGGGTTGAATCCACAATTTTAGCCACTACTATGCATAAATAAGATTTGTTCGAGCTCGATCACTTGAATTTATTAAGAATTATAATTGATAGTAATTCTTTTGATCGAGAACTGTATAAGTGAAGAAAGAAACCAGTCCATAACTAGGCTAATATATCAATATGTAGTCATTCAACTTGACTATCTGACAGATGTGTCGACATGGCAAGTTAAGGCCTTTATACCTTACAATATCCTGCAAAACTGAACCATCAGGTTTTCGAATTCTCATTCTGAGAAGGAGTGCTTTACAAGTTTTTGAGAGTCAAAAATCAAAAATACACAGCAGAGAGGGTGCCAACTCATTTCTTTTGAAATATGCTTGATCGATCCTATCAATTTCTGCAACAACAAAAAAAGTGAAAAGAGAATCTCGCACCGTTAGTTGGATCTTAAATGAAAGCAGAAGCCTTCAATCAGATAATTTAGAATATATCTTATTAGCACGATCAGCAGAAAAACATTTAAATAAAAAATTAATTATGGTTTATTTTGGTGGTTTTTCTCTTGCTCATGGTATTTATCTTACTTTTTAGTGTTCTTTTCTTTTTTTTCAAATAAAGTTCTAGAGTAAAGCTTATGAATGTAAGTTAAACGTATGATATCATTTACTTCTCCTGTCTTCCGTTGATATTCATGGATTTTATTAATTGAACTATGAATTACTATTATTGTAAAGTAGGTTTAAATAATACAATGTTTTATGATACAATAAGAAAAAGTTTTTGTTACAGTGTGAATCAGTTATATATGATTTTTTTTCTTTTTTCTTTCTTGTATGTTCTGCTATACATATATGTATTTTTTTTCTTTTGTTCTTTTCCTTTCTTCATATTCAGGTATTTTCCCCCTCGTTCATGTTTTCTTCCAACTATATTCAGCTTTTCCTAGTTTGTTAGTATGTATAGCGAATATTTTTGAAAAAATAAACCTGTCATTTAATCGATCAGTTAGATCGAATTCCCCATCTAATAGCTTTTACTGTTGAGCTCGATCAGAAACTACAATCAAACCAATGTGTCTAATCCTAGGAGGGAAAAGAGTATTTCTGTATTTCCGTATTTCTATGTATTTCTACGTATTTCTATATATTTCCAGGTATTTCTAAGTATTTCTAGGTATTTCCAGGTATTTCTACCCATACTACGTAGAAATACCTAGAAGTACCTAGAAATACCTGTAAATACCTAGCAATAGTTAGAAATACCTGTAAATACTTAGAAATACATAGAAATACCTGAAAATTTACAGGTATTTCTAGGTATTTCTGAAATCGAGAACTACTTAGAAATACGCTTTTCCCCCTTGGTCTAATCCGTAGGGTATTCTGACCTGCACTATCCCAGTAGACCGAGCAGAACAAGGAAGGTTTTTTTTTTCTTACGCTTTTTTTGTCAACGGGAAAGGACAGAGTAGAATAGAGTACGATGCAAAAAAATCACCTTGTATAAATTCTGACTTTAACAGATAAATAGATACAAAGACATTGTTTTTGTTAATGATCCTTCTTTCATTTGTTTTTGTAACGCTGATGGAAGACTCATATCAGTAAAATTATTTAGGCGATTCAGAGAATCATGCTCAGAATGATACGCGGAAAGAGTCTTTGATGAAATCAGATGGCCTCTGAATTCAGCTCATAGTGTGAGAAAGATGCCAAGCATTTTGAATTTCGGTATTGGATTTTCGACATTGTACAGATAACAATAACTCTTAGTATCCATCGGCTCGATGAAAATTTACTACTGTTACTGAAATTTGTTGTAGAATTCACATTTTATCTTGGCCTGGTTATTATGGAAGAACACTCTTTTATTTAATTTCTTCACATTGCGAAATCATTAGTAAACTATGTCGTGTTCCACCAAGCGTTTTGTTTAAATACGGTAAACATCAATACTCAACGTTCTGTGCACATAAGCTTTGGTTATTGAATTCTTACAAATGAATGAGGTTATATTCGTTTATATTAATATTAAATATTCATTGTCATCTATAGCTTGCAAAGTTATGTTGTATTTTGTCGATAACTCTTCGATAAAGAAACAACTTTAATATTTTCCACTCTTGTTTTTTCTCATACAGACAAAATAAACAAACTTACTAGTGGTGTCCCATAGAGTTCTGCTAATTAATAAAAAAGATGTCTCTCATTGATGGATTATCATTAGTGCTAAAGATAATTAATCATTGCTAAGATAAATGTCTCGTCTCGCTTCATTATATTGGCATAATGAAAACGAAATCCATAGATCATCCTTAGTATCAGGATTTTTCGTAGAGCGAACGAAACATCATAACGAACATCAGATAAAATTTGCATCATTTAGAAATCTCAACGTCTCTACAGTTATCGAGTAACGCGAAAAAGAAAAATTCTTGGATTTGATTCATTTGTCGAAAAAAGGTATTGAGAGAAAATGACTATTTTTTATAAAGCTTGATCAGAAGTTCTCGGGTCGAAAAATTCGAACGTGTAATTTGTTCCTCGAAACGGTATACTTAGCTCCTCGGTCAAGTTTCCTTGACTCCGAAAAACTTTGATCAAATTTTATAGAAAGATCTTGATTTTTTCAATAACTATTTTCGACGAAAGAACCAGATCCATGAACTTTCTGTCATCTCGTTACGCAGTAGCTGGTAACGTAGCATTCGCTTTCTTCTCCTAATAACATAATTTTTTAGAAGGTTCATAAAAGAATTATGGATTGTATTAAATTGGTAAGGTAGCTCTGATGCAATCTATATGAAATATAACAACTTTGATATTTCATCTACTTAATCACTCATAAATTATATCAAACTAACGTTAATGTATCGTTGGCTAACCATTGATCTTAATTGGATAGTGAATTCAAATCATCGGAGAATTTATGCTTTTGTTCTATTGGTATCGGTTTCCTTGTCCGAAAAACAATAAAATGTTGCTATCATCCAGTTTTTTAATCTTATTACTCTAAGATTTGTCCGCCTATGGGATAAATTTGACGACTCATTAAATAATTTAAATATATTGATATGCTCTGCAATATTACATGAATTAAGTTTACATGTAAATCACTGCAATGTCGTGCAGTTCATTTATTCTAAATAATACTAAAAAGGTGTAAACGTCAGATTACTATTTATTGTACATTTCTATTCACTTTATAGTTTAGTGAACATTCTCGTAGTCAAAAGGTCAGAAACATTACTTTTTTAAAGATAGTTAGCATGATAGACGCTTATCGCAGTAGAGCAAGTAATTTTCACTAGATTAATTCAGATTATGTTGATAGTAGTAACATGCATTGATGACTTTTGGCTGCGAAAACAAGCGGGTTTAGTTGAAAATGATTGGAAAAATGTGGAAAACTCATAGCATTTGACAGAGAAATTCTAGAAATCGATATAGCTTGAGTGTCACATTTTGGACTGCAACGTGTCCAAATTTTCAGCAGCACTTCTTGCTAATTTCCGTTAGAACAAGATTTTGGTCAGAAATTACGGAAAAATCTACACATTTTCTGATTCGAAGTACTGCATCCAATGTTCTATCAATTCTCTGCGTTTTATACTAGAACCGATCCGTAGGCTTTCATATGACAATATCTTCGATCTATTAAAAGACGCTATTTTCTACTTTTTTCTGCTTAAAATAAAACTAGAATTTATATGTTTTCATACAATCTACGTAGAGTTAACCAAAAGTTCTGATAACATTGAGAAAAAACTAAAGAGATATTTTTTATTGAATTCTGTTAAATGTTCAAAATAATTAACTGCTATGATTATTTATAAAAAGTTCTATCCTTTTTATGAATTTGTCAAATGTTCTTTTTTAAACTTTTCTTCTGGAATATTTAGCTATTTTGGAAACTGCAAGAACTAATGAGTTTTTATGTGTTTGATCAGTTAAACTATGCTTGTTATAATCATTTAGCCAAAAATGACATGATACAATGCCAGCTGAAAATGGCAGATGCAGCATTAAATTAACCCCATTCGTAGCGACATGAATATTGCTTTCTCATAATTCGTGAAAGGTTTAATTTCTTTACTTGCAGCAGGCGTAGTACTTCAACACAACTTTTATAGACGTCTTTCTTATAAATATGAGCTGTGAACATTCTTCTATCAGCGGTAAAAAAATCAGCCCCTGTTGGTCAAAGTCTGGCAGAGATATTCAATTTTTTCTGTAACTAATGAGCTTTTGGACTACCCTGCAGTGTGACCCACCGGTGGCTCACATCGTCGCGAAATGGATAATACATTCTTATGTTAAATAATTGATAATGTCTGAATGAGTATGAGATCGAACATTGTCATAAATGAACATAGTATCGATCAAATTCTTCATTCATTTTTCAAATTTCTTTTTATTGTAATTGGATTTTATCTGAAAGAATATTAGAACTAACCTCAAAATAGATTTTATATGCACACTGATATAGACAAGATATTCTACTATGTATTCATACAACAGATTCTCAAATGGTAACTGTTTTATCAAATTGCTAGCAACGTTGCCAGAACTTTTGGTTACACCTAAGTCTATTTCTGAAACAATCAAGTTAAGTATTATTGTTTATTATTGAACAGTGATGCCTTAAGATAGTTCTTCAAATATACTAAAAACCTTTTGGTCAGACTTCGAGCAATTGTTATTACTTTGACAACAAAACGAATAACTTCTTCGATTCTTTTGTAATTGAAAGAAAAATCTTTTTCTTTCAATCGACTAAATAAAATTCTATTACTTGATATCTAAATCCAAAGTAATGATAGACTGAACTTTGCCAAAGATATTCAGCGCATAGGTTATCGATCTTTGACTCACACAGACTGTTTTTCAAATCTCTAATCTGTGATACGACAGTAGCTTGAATGCTAATACATATATATATATAAGTTTTGCTTGTAAACAGGGCTAAATTTGGATTTTTGTTTATAAAAAAATGATATTTTTTTTTACTGCGATGTGAAACTAAATAACAGAGAAGAGTTCATTTTACTGTTATTACTCTGGGGATTAGTTCAGAGTAGTTATTTCCTTTTATTTTGTCTAACTTTTCTTAGTTTGTTGTTGTGGATGAAAATAGGAACTAGGTGTTGTGTAATAACAAACTTGTTGTTGACTTTCTTGATAAAACCAAACAAAAAATGAAAAAATAGCAAAAATAACTTAACTCGACCCGAAGCCGCTATGCAATGACTCAGGCTCAGCTCGGCTCAAGAAATGGCTTCACTCTCCCATTCCTGTCGTAACAGATGTTGTTCATGTGCAAGCAAAGACCATATATCCATAATGTATCTTTATAATATATGAACTACTTCCTTATTGCATTTCCCGATAATTAATTCATAAAATGGTGCAGGAATATGTCCCATAATAGATACAATAAAACAGGTTGCCTGTGATAAGCAAGAGTAACTACATCGTGTTTCAAATTGCAATGCTGTAGCGATCGCACTAACAGCTTCTTGAGATGATTAGGGATAAACCAAATCTGAGAAGTACATTTAATCAACAAACAAAGTCAATGAACACAATATTTATTTAATATATGTAAAGCAAAATGGCAAAAAGCGTATTAGTTCACAGTATAAACATGTCAATTAGTTGGTGTTATTTGATTTGCGCCCATTGCGATTTGTTGCCGTTGTCTCATATATATTCCACAGAGTACGTGCATTAGCTGTTTACGAAATCTTGTCGATACACATATATATATATAAAATGGACTCTAAATCAAAATAAAAAGGTAAAGT
>CAJNSZ010003366.1:0-11370 GCA_905329745.1 Rotaria sp. Silwood2
AACGTTTATTTTCACTTTAATCAAATCAACAATTTCTTTATGCTTTATTAAATAATTCACAGCATACATTTACACAATTTTATACCAATAACCTATGTTATTAATAAAATACCAAATTACTTAAAAGATTCTATTATAAATAATAAACAAGAATAGATTGTTGAATAATATATTCCATGTGTATAATATCAATCAATGAATATATCTGAGATGTTATTCTGTTTTAATGATCAATGTTTTAATATTGAAACGATTCGAATGTCTTCGAAAAAAATTGTTCATATTTCTAATGAAGGTTATTTTATTCGTCCGTATGTACATCAAGAATATATTCATTCTATGAAAGATGGAAATATTTTAACTAATGAAAAATTACATGAACAATTAATTGAACTAAAACCTATTGATAATCAATGGAATCAACTTGTTTATGTATCATCATCTGGTGGTAGTGGAAGAAAACGTTTATTTTTCCATTAGAAAGACAAATTTTAGTTGATATAATGCTTGAACAAAATATTATATCTTATTAAAGCTAGTCGAAAATAATGTGAATAAATATTTTGAAGTATATTTGTTTTGGCGATAGGAAAGTGTATTATCAGGATCTATATTTATGATAACATAAAATAAAGCTACACAATTATTTTAGCCTATGATATTTTAACTTTTCTTTACAGAGTGTTTGTAAAAGTAGCTCCCTATTTTAAATTCTTTGTTACTCTCAAACAACAAAAGATATCATAACGATTTTTTTTTTATTGTTTTGAAGTATGTCCTATAGCAGTTTATTGTAGATGGAACAAGCTGATTGAACATATGACCAATTGAGATGAAGCACGAATTTTCTTCAGAGAAGAATGTCTGAAAATAACTCATTATTTTGAATAGTTTATTTTTCTTATACGATAATAGATACTATAATAACTACAGAAGTGTATGGAGGATGAGTGAGGAATTTGAGACATTTTATGTAATAGTATTATGGACACTTCAAAACAGTAGAAAGGTTGTTATAAATAACGAGTTATTTTCAGATATTCTCTGAAGGGAATTCGTGCTTCATCTCAGTAAGTCGTATGACCAATCGGCTTGTTTCATCTACAATAAAATGCCATGGCACATGCCTCAAAACAGTAAAAGAATCGTTATGATGTATTTTATTGTTTGAGAGTAACAAAGAATTAAAAATACGGAGCTACTTTTACAAACACCCTGCAGATCATAGTTCACATATATTTTGTATGAAAAATAATATAAAGTCAATCAATCCACACATGAAGTGAAGATGCGTGAAAGCGATATGTACCATCAGTACATATACTATTTTGGTTTAAATATTCATCAATGATCGACGGAGAAGTATTAAAAGGATGAGTCCAACTAACAATTGCGCTCGTCAAATAATGAAGTCCATTAAATATTGGAAAAATATCTTCTCGCTCTTTTACAGACAAAGAAACATGTTCTAATTTTGGAAATATTTGACAGATTTGATCAATATCCTTATTAAGTATGGTATCTTCGACATTTAACTTTTTTATTTGTTCGTATACCTTTTGATCATCTGGAGGCGAATCAATAATTTGCACCAATGTTTTACGATCCATTGTTAGTTGATAAATGTTTGGTGCATATTTCAAAAGATCGTTAAATGGTCTACATCGTACAGAAGATCCGAATTTGAGATGTTTGACAGAAAACAAATCGACAATTTTTTGTATTTGATCGATATTGTCAGTGGTACATTCGAGTGATAAAATACGAATATGTTTGAAGAATAATGGAGCGAGAACCTCAGATGGAAAATGAGACACTCGTAGATGAGTACAATCTTCATGGAATAAATAATGATTTAATGAATGATTAATAAAACCTTCTTCTGGTGGATACCAACTATCAGTTGGAGAAAACTGAGGTACAGAAAATAGTTGCACGCATGTTTGAGTCATAGTGGAAATTAAACAGGCCATTTGCCAATGTTTATCTATTGTCCAAAATGAATTTTGAAAATGTGAAAGCACACCATCGGCAGTCATATCATTTTCTTCTGGTGTTATATTCAATGCAAATTTTGTTAGATATGGTAATTTTGTTTTAATTAACATCTCCCATCGTCTTCCATCAAGCATAGCTTGTTCGCCCATCGTTTCCAGTGTAAGATGTTTGAGTGATGGAGTAAACGAAAGGAAATTTTCAAGTTGATTAAATAACATCGAACTTTGTGATTCAATTATTAAAGAACTTAAATGTGGTAGAACATGATCAGATGTTAGTATATCATCATGAAATGGTACGGATATTTTAAGATAACGTAGATTTGGTATCCAACGAAAAATAATTCGTAGATCATTGAACAAGCAGGAATAAATAGTTAAATGCGTCACTTTAGATAATGGTTGTCGAAGAGTAATCAATAGTGAACTATCAATGAATGACAAATATTTTAAAGAAGGCAGAGTTGTTAATATATCAGTAATACTACGAGCATTTTTTATATTTATATCAATTAATTCGCTATTGACTGATAATGAGTGAATTCGAACATTATTTTCAAGATGTGATAACATCAAACAAAGTAAATTCCCATCGGCAATCTGATCAATACTAATATGTTGGAGATTATTAAATTGAATAAGTGGTAAAAGTGACATGAAGAGTTTTATTTGACCTGGTGTATATTCATCATCAGAAAGAACAAGTGATTGTATTTGATTAGGATGAATATGTTCGCATATAAAATAGAATGTTGATTTTTTCATAGATTTAAAATTGAGTTGAATACGAGGATACGAATGAAGTATAGTGTTCACATATGGATTTATTTTAACGAATGCATAGAGAAGATCGATTGTTTTCAAATAATCAAAAATTGTATGAAAAATTTCCCATGTAAACTTATCAAACGTAGACGGCATGATCTTCAACAATAAAAAATTGAATTAATAAATCTAGAATTTACAAGAAAAATAAATTGCATACATAAATATGTCACGCAACAAAAAAGCACGTACTGTATAGACGAACTTATGTTTAGCTATTGTGCGATTAATTCCGGCCACTATCAAATTATTTGTGGCTCTTTCTTTTTAGAATGTTCGTATCGTAAGTATTAATACTAGGTGGCGTTAGTTTATGAAGAAGAATCTTTTTAGAAAATTATTAGATGGCCGAAGAAACAATTATTTATCACGTCTAAGGATGTCAGTTGAGAGAAAGAGATAATGTATTTAATCGATATAAAATAGAAATAATATACCGAACCGCGTAAAGTGAACAGTTGATTTTTGCATTTACTCACAAAATGGCATTTCGGACGATAAAACGGACATCAATTTTGACATATTGCAGGTTCATTGATTGAAAGAGACATTTTAATGAAGCGAATGCAATGAATCTGATGTTTAATATAAATCATGAAATTATATCGATAGAAATGTTTTTTAATCAATGAATTTGAAATACATTAAAATTGATGTCCATTTCATCATGTAAATGCAATTTTTTTTTATTTCTCGAACTCCCAAAGATGTATAGAAGTATACTCATTAGAGTAAATTAACTTCACAAATGAATCATTTCCTAAAAAATATATGAAGTCAAATTTTACTCTCTGATCTTCTTTGATTCTATATGATGTTAGAACCAGATCAGATACGAACGTATAAGAATCTAACATGAACTTTACTGTCAAATTTTTTGATCTTGATTGATGGTAAAATGTGCAATCATTATTAGTGAGTAAAGGTATGATTTGTAGGTATTGATAATACAAATATTCGTCGAGATTAATTTTAACAAACTTCAAACATGAAGTATAATGAAAAAATAATTTCAACCAAGATATTCAGACATTGTCACATATTCAATTAATTTATTTTCTCAATAATTTTTATGTTCATTAAATAAAATTCATACATTCCACCATAGTTTTTAAAGAACCTTTATTTGATATTAATTTCATTGATGAAATGATTGAATATTCTTTACATTGATTTTAGATAATAAATGAAAAAGAAAATCAATGGAATAACTTCATTAATAATTCATTTTGGAGATTATCTCAAATTTTATTATTGAACAAAAACAAAGTTTATTCGAAAAAAATTATTCTTTTAAACACAATTTAATTAATCTTTATTAAAGTAAAGAAAATTAATTTGCTAGTCATTTACAAAATTTCGTCAAACTGATTATTAAATTAAATTTGACATTCTCGAAAACATTCAAACAATAGAAACAAAACACACATTCAAGAAGTATAACAAACAACAATTCAATAACATATGAGCAAGGAAATTGAATAGTTATCTTAAGAGCAACCATGATAACGTCGAGCATCATGCTTGATATCGAGGCATAATTTTCTATGCGCATCTGAATCAGTTATGTCTGAAACCTCTGAATCCAAATTTTTAGCGCATTCGGTTCAGTTGGTAAGAAGTTATAGGCGCCACAATCTTGAGTACTCCTCAATTTTTGGTAAAAAACTCATCGAAATTGCAGTTGAAAAGTTTAGGCTCTATAACTCAGCCATAGATCAACGAAACGGAACGTTTAACGCAATATACAAGGAGATGGCGGGGTGTGAGTGTGAAAGAAGAAAAGACCCATACCCACACCCAAGCCCCGTCTTTGACACTCTTGATAATCTTTTTTTTCTAACTATCTGTTAATTAAATGTTTACAGACGAACAAATACTTTATATTAACATTAAAATAGCGCTTTTATCTTTTTTTTTAAAATCTGAATGATCAATCGCTATCAGTTCAACCGTTTCTTATTTATATATCTAAATAGTTAAATATTTATATCAATGAAATGAACATTGAAAATCATTTTCTTATCCTTGATTATCACTTGAAAAGTTCATTTATTGTTAAATCTATTTCATTTGTTCGGTAGAATTCTTTTTCATTATTATTCTCTAAAGAAAATCGATCCTATAACAAATACTTCTATATAATCCGTTAAATCCATGGGAAAACAACTCTGCTAAAAACATCATTCATTTACAATTTTATCTCGATAAAATTAATAAAAATAATGATTAATCTATAATAAGTAATAATCAAAATGTTGATAATTATCTCTCAGCTTGATACAAATAATATCTGACATTGATTAACATAGTAATGATGATTAATAATATGAATTATCATTCTACTTTGACATAACTAAGATTTATGACTTCAAAGACTCGCAATGAACTTTTTTAGAATATTAAATAGCATTAGTTTTTCATATAAACTTAATTCAAAACATGTATAATGTTTATTTTCAAGCAATAGAAACAAAATACACATGTAGGAAGTATAACAAACAACAATTCGATAACATATGAGCAGAAAAGTCAAATTGTTATCTTGTGCTTTGAAATTTGATTTTGTCAACTTTTTATATTATTTATCGTATAAATATATCTAATATTTAGAATGTCTGTACTAGATTCTAGAATTATAAATAGAATGATGGGTTCCAAAGATCCCAATAATGCCTGTATGTATGTTGGAATAACAAATGCATACTTAAAAAACCAAATTTGAGTATATCTAAGGGTTTCTTCCCACAGTCAAATTTCGAAATTGTATGTAAATGAACACGGCCCCAAAGAGTTTTTTGTTTTTAGTGCCAATTTTTTTCTTCCATTCTTGTCCTGTTTGCGTAAGAATTAGTTTAATAGAATTATTGATCAGATCAAATTATCAAAAACAGTTTCTTAGTTTGTGTAGAAAGATTTTAATCATTTATTGTGATAAGAGTACAAAAATGGATATTCTGTTCAGAAGCGTTTATGCTTTACTGTATTGTTGTATTATAAAGATTTATAACGTTTATGTAGAAAATTAGTAACAAAAAAACACAGACACTCTTGAAAAATTTGCGAAAAACAAAGGAGTACAGTTTGAAAGACAAAATAAATCTGTCTTTGATGATTGCTTCTATTAAGTATGCGAAATAATGGCAAAGCATCAATAGCAACCAACAAATCCTATGATGTTATTCCAATAATGATGGTAGAAGAAAAAATTCCTCTGATGGGAATACCCATTGATATATATGTGTTTGTTTGTAATTCTCCAGTTATATGTGTCATCTCGTAGATAACATACAAAATGCAAAAAAAAAGATGTCAGGTCTGAAAGAGTTAACAGATAGAGAAAAGAAAGAACATTCTATGAATAGAAATATTTCCCTTTTATCTCCTCTCTTTATATATATATCGTATGAATTCTCCTTACATGTTGCATTTTATTTTAGTGAATAAACAAAATACTCTTATTCATCTAAGATTATATCAGGTAAATCTGATAGAATGAGAGTCTACTAATAATTAGATGTCAATCTTTTTTCATTAAATTTTTCAATTTTTTTAGGTGATTTATAACTATAAAACATGTTTAGTACAACAAGAGTCATTTTATTATTTATCATTACTTTTTGCATTCTTTATTATCAATATACATAGTCAATTATATGATGCAGCTAATGGTCTTGAAGATCTAGATCAAATTTATGAAAAACACTGGCTAGCAAACGTACAAGATTCAGAATTTGTTAAACGTAGAGTACAAAATATTCCGACTGGAAACACAAGAAGACAACTTCAACGTCTTATTGCACATTGGTATCTTGATGCGATGGATAGAGGACAAAGAAGTCATTCAATTATCAAAGGTGTTTTATCGGAAGATCGAAGTGGACGTATTGATCTTCAATCACCAATAACTAAGCACGGTATGCCATACTATAATGTACAAGTTCAATTGGGAACAAACACATATTCAACAGTATTCATTCCTGCCGGTGTCACATTAGGCAAAAACAGAATACGTAATGCATTTGTTGAAAGTATGAACTCAGGAAGAGCTTAGATATTTCAACAGACAGGAAGGAGAGGTCAGCCATGGGCTGCACAAGCTGAAGGATAATTATAAAAATGAAAACAAAACAATTATAGAAACATTAACTAAATTTTTAGCAATATTCTTATTTAAAAAGAATTTATATTTCTTTTTTTTTTATTGTGACAGTTCATCATATTCAAATAATATTAACCTCGAAATAAACTGACTAATTCTACTTTTGATATACTATTTCACTTATCAAAACTTCTTTATTATTGAGCATTTTCAAATGACATATGCGATTATTTTTCAACCTAGGTATCAAATCACTATCAGTAAAATCAAATCAAATAAAAATAAATAATTCATCATCAACCGGGTACACACATTGATGAGCAAAACAGATTATGGTGTGGGTATGAAAGAGCGGGATCAAACACACCCACCCACATCTATATCCCACACCACACCCTTTTTCCTCGTTACTGGAAAAATATACCTAAATACCACTGTTTTACTTCTTCTTCCAGTTGGTAAGATATTCAAGAGCCACAAAAATCTCGATTTAAACCTCAAATCGGTTCTTTAGACTGGTCACCCTTTACGGATAGTCTCTGATATATGTGATCTTTATCTAAACCAAGTTCTTCAGAAGCCTACAAAATGATAAGAACTGTGTTTAAAAATTGAAAATTATACTTTTTATCTACCTTACATGCCGCACATTGCAAGATGGTTTCACAAAGGGTGTGGGTGTGGGTGGGTGTGTGTGGGTGCGGGTGTGGATGTGGTGGGTGGGTGTGGGTGTGGGTGTTGATGAGAAGAACGTGAACACCCACACCCTCAAAGCAAATGATTTCTCTTCTTTATTGTACATGTTGCTTTGTTAAATAAACTGTTGAATCTTTTTACAGAATTTTTCCCGATTTTATCTTTTCCGGATTTTTTTTCCAGATTTATTTTTTCCGGATTTTTTCCTCCGGATTTTTTCTTCCGGATTTTTTTTTCCGAATTTCGAGACAATACCGACTACGGCATATTAATCCATCGCTAACTACCATCTTTGACATTTTGAATAAGGTCTGGATGCCCACTTCATGTACACCCATACTCACACCCAGCATGGAAAAATCCAACATATTCTTAAAATCATCAAGCACACCTTCAGTGTAAATTTATTACTCAATTGAGTCACACAGAAGGAAGAAAAAATAGAACTGATTAATGTCGTAGCTGGCTATTGTGAAAACTTTCAAGTGTTTTACCATTGCTCGCGTCATCGTGCATGACAATAGGTTGTCTGTAAACAATGACTTGGGTTTTTTTTAGCTTCCATGCAAATATATAAAGAATTTTTTATGCTTTTATTGTTTCATCAAAAATGGTTGTTGGAGCAAATCTGAAGGTGCACACTGAATATATAAGTGTTCTGATACCACAAGTATCAAATGAACACGAACAGTTAGAATCTGGTTATAACTCTTCAACATTGGCATCAGTTCCGGAAATTCTTCCAAAGATCAAAAGGCCTACAACTGCACATCAAGATAAACATGGTGAGAAAAAGTCCGTATTTTCAGTTAACTCTGAGCATTCGACAACAGTACAACATAACTTGCAGCACCGCCAAACAAAAAAGCAGATACACTCATCACAACAGGTTAATCATGATTCAATCACCATGTATCGTCGTGTAAAGACTGCCAATTCATTAATATCGGTGGATATGATGCTAAAAAAAGAGTTCAAATCAAATCAAACGGTGAGCTGTGAATGAGGATTAACGAGCTCAGATTCATAACCTGATAATTCAATCTTTCTTTACGTTCATTTTTTTTTAAATATTTTGTTGAGACTGGTTATCTTTCATTTGAATTGATCTCAACTATTGCAAACGAGATGTGTCTTTTGAAAATGTTTAGCTACTTGATATCAGACTCTAAATTTGTAGTTAAAAGTTCAAATCTTTCATGAATGTTCTTGGAAAAGTATATTTACAGTTAACATTGTCATAAACTGTCAATGATTGTATAAAAAAAAATAGAAATAGAATCTTTCGAATATATTCAACACTTAATGGTTATTTGATTTTTTTAAAAATAAATCATTTAAAAACTCAAATTATGAAATCGAATAGTTAGCTTTTTGTGGACTTTCTATAATCAAGTCAATTTTTTTTCTTACAATTATAAATAACACAATCCTGAATACTAACAAAACTAGGAAAATATTTACGTATTATTAGAACAATTATTACTGTGAACTCCTTGAAATTATTCATGCCAATTGCAGTGTAATCTGTGTTAAAAAATGATTACAAGAAGATAAATTTTTTCCTATGTCGATGTTACATGTTCAAGAATTTTTCATTGAGCATACGTACATATAGGATCCGTATTACCACTTTAAGATTCGAACATAATTCGTTTGCCGTTCTTTCCAAATCCATGGCTATAACTAGTGTGAACGACCTAATACCGACGTTTATGCATTGAGTTCGATCTCTTTCATTATGGAACGAGCATTATTGTAGGCGTAATTCGCTTACGATGATGATGATCATCGCTTGTTTTGATTTCAACACTTGAACTTTTCGAAGAAGAATTTGATACACTATGCAAGGTTTTTTTCTTTTATTGTAAAATAATCTGTTTCTAAAAAAGTTCGTTTCCTTAAAAATCTAATGAAATTAATACATATTTCACTGAGTTTTTCTTTTTTGCATAGATTGTCAAATATAACCAAAACATGAAGACTCATAGTTGAGTTGACAAATAAGTTCATTTGTTAGTCTATTGAATTAACACAGAAAAAGTGGTCTGATTACAAAGTAAAATGTGAGTAACAAGAAAAGTATCAATTATCTTAGACTTCTGTTTCATGTGTGAATATTTAAGATAGAATAGATTCTATTGAATAGGCTAAGTTTTAACAATAGTTTTGTCAGTAAGGAGAAAATTGAGCACTTTTTACTATTTTGATGACTACAGAATTCTTGTTTACGAATAAGCTTTTAAAGAAATTTTTTCAACAAAATAGATCAATGTTCAATTACAAAATTTGAACAATCTTTTAAAATATATTAAGTCTCTGCAATATTCTGTCATCAGAGTTCTTATTTCAACACATCATTTTGTAGAAAAACTCTGATCAAATTTGAAGATCAAACATAAATGATTTAAAAAAAAAATTATGTTTTCAACGTTTTCAGAAAAAAACAGAAAAATTCAAGTATCCAGGAAGAGCGTTACTTACGACCAAAGACGATGATATGAATGGTCTTATCCTACCATTTATAACGGTAAACAGTGGTGTTTTGCCGTTTGTCTCCTAAGATAACAATTATACAAAGAAAAATATTTCATCTTTCGCTTTTTTATAGACTAATGTTTAGTTGCTTCAAAGATTGTTTAGGGGGACACAGGTTGGTCACATTGTAGTGGTTACAAACATTCATATAGAACGCTCTTGACACCAAAGTTAAGAGGCTTATTTTCTTTTTTTTTTCTACAACCCAGTGTGACAAAAGAGAAGTTTGCCAGGAACTTTAGCCTCACCTGTTATTTTATTTTGAAAAATATAAGTCCAGAAAACGCCTAACCATACTAAATGTTGAGTATAGACCATTTCGCCGCAAAATAGCACTTGAAACAGAAAATCAACTTTTCGATATATTTTAGAATATTTCAATTGATCGCGGTCGGCGTTTGGTCCTTCCTTCAAAATATCAAGAAGAAATTTCCAACTATTCTGATGACTGGGACTCAGATTATTCAGACGATTGGACATCGGATTGTGCTGATGATTGGGAATCAGTTTCGAAAGAAGCACCAAAATCCACAAAAGTACTCACACAAAAAGAATCTAGAGATGATTTACAAACAGATCTAGAAAAACGACCGAAATCGACAAATGTGGTTCAACAGCAAGAATGGAGAAGCGATTTAAAAACAGATATGAAAGAATCACCAAAGCCCACGAATGTACGCGAACAATCTCAGTTTGAAACAAATTCATCGAATGATAATATATGTCTAGTACCATCTGACCCCAGTGCTTTTGAACCTCTGTTCTGTCGGCAACGTCAGGCAGCCATCGACAATATGACTTATCGAAGAGCAGTTGATAGCTGGAAGGCGAGAAGTATTCATGATGTCGTCAAGCTCATTCTTGAGTTATCACTCGGCAAAAGTTTGATCGATCGAGCTTGGATTGTATTCTATTGGGTTTCTCAAAATATTGAGTACGATATTGAATCTTATTTTAGTGGAAATATTCGACATCAAACCACTGAAGATGTGTTTAACAACCGAAAAGGAGTTTGTGATGCGTTCGGTACAATTTTCGAGGCTTTGTGCAATGGAGTTCAGTTAGAATGCAAGAAAATCAGTGGATACGCCAAAGGATACGGTTTTAAACAGGAGAAATCAACTTTTAATCGAACGAATCATGCTTGGAATGCTGTTCATATTGATGGTCATTGGTATCTTGTAGATCCAACATGGGGTGAAGGACACATAA
>CAJNSZ010003367.1:0-11364 GCA_905329745.1 Rotaria sp. Silwood2
TGTGGGTATGGGTGTGAGTGAAGAGAACAGACCCACACCCACACCCACACCCACACCCACACCCACACCCACACCCACACCCACACCCACACCCACACCCACACACCCCACCCCAGAAAAATATTTTGTCAGTTCTTCAAAATACTGACTTCTTTCCGCTGAAAACTTGCGTCAAATGCAGTGTACATTTACTAAAATATTTGGCAAAATAAGTTGTGTGATCGATAGCGTATTGCGTATAATGATCAAAGCAGCAATAAATCTATAGATGATAAAATAGTACGCTAACTGGCATCACATCAAAAATCGCTATCCACTATGGTCTTAATAGATAAGTGAAATTATAAATTAATCTACTTCCAACTAGATCTTCATCGAAAAGTCTTATAGCATCTCATTTACCTCTCGCTAATCTTTGTCGTTAGTGATATCAGAACAACTCAACTCTTCGAAAAAAGACTGTTTAAATGTGCAGAAGAATTCCTTCAGGATAAATATAACAGAACAGGCTACAGATTACAAAAGTCCATAATTTGAAGGACTTAACGTTAAATACCTATATAAAAAATTGATAGCTAGGTGTTTTTGATTTTGGTGAAGATATTGTAGATTTATTTTAATTCAAACTGTGTTTCTCCTTGGGGTGAGACACAAAACCGAATAACGTAGCTGATTTAATTCAATTTAAAGAGAGCTACTACGATATCCCTACGTTTGTCTTCAACATTTGCGATCTAATTTTCTGTTCTTTTCCCTATCATAATAAGACAACAGATAGAAATAGTGTTACAATCTTGAAATTTGTTCAGTAGATAACATTCTTTTTTCTATTCCAAGTCCATTGTACAACTGCCCAATTTATGTTTATCTTTCCACACAAGTATTCTCTAAGGAGTATTGATCATTCAGTCATATTAGAATTCAAATTGGACATGAGAATATTTGACGATCTTGACTCCTTTTCCCCACCTTCAATCTTCTTTACCTACCACTGGCATCACCAGTTGATAGAATCATAAAAAGTCCCCTAAATAGATCAGCTTTTCTTTCAGAAAATTCGGTGGCAGAAACATCGATGAACGTACTGAAAAAATGCTAAATGTTCCAGTATTTGGGATTTTCTCTTCTTTGGTTCTTCTGTTCTCATCTTTTCACTACCACCAGTCGATAGAATTTGAAAAGTAGGACCCATAGTCCAAGCTTGACGTCGCCGAAAGACTGACCTCGTGCCAAACGTCTAATACATAGACAGATCTAGTCGGACCACAAATTTTGCCAGAACTTAGAGCTTTTGACCATGTTGTACACCTTTTCAAATTATTTTTAGCGTTACCAATGAAGAGAGCTTGAAAAACTACCTCCAACATCCAAATTTCATGCTACGACATCAATAGTTTCTTAAAATGTTGTCCGTAAAAAATCCAATGCATTAAAAAAAGGATCAATTTCTGGGTCGGAATGGCCACTTTTTCTTTCAAAAATAACATTTTTTCTGCACAAAAATCTCAGATTCGTAGAGAACTCGAAATTTTGGGTTAGGAAAAAAGTTCGTGGGTAAACTTAAGTGAATAATTATTTTATGAGGACCTCAACAATGAAAACTAGGGTCGCAGAGTGGTTAGGACTATCTCAGGAATAAAAGACTTTCGAGAGCTCTTATTGTGATATTCGTAATCAGCACATCTGAATCTACAAGCACATATGGTTTTGACTCGAAAAAAGAAAATTTCTTTTTTTCATGATACCTGAGGGAAACTCCAGGCACAAAAATCGTCAATGTTGATTTTTGGGGAATAAAGTTGAAAAATGTGATCAGGGAGGATCCCACTTTCCACAAGTCAAAAAACGCTCCCGCTCATGTGAGCGTGAGCGGTACATCACTAGTAACAAGAAAAGACATTAATACATATGGCAAGTCATTAACTTACGAGAGGGAACGTCTTCAACTGATCTATACCGTTTTTCGCTGATGTTTTACGTGGGTATGAGGTATCTTATTCTAAGACAAAGCCTAAGAGAATTTGAGCTAATGTAACGTCTCTCAATAGATAAGTATATAGTCATTCTTTCGTAAAGAGAGAAATCATATCAATAAATCTTGTATAACTCATGTGAAAATCTCTCTAATTTGTCACAACTTACAACTCTATATCATAAGCAAAAGTAGATATGAATGAGACTAAAAAAATTCTAAAAGAAACACCTGCCCATAGCCTTCTGATAAAAAATTATAATTCTTTTATTGAATTTTGGATTAATAGCCTGGTTTTTTTGAAAGCAATTAAATTAAAAAAATTCGATCTGAAATTTTGTCAACACAGAGATCTAATTGTTCTTGAACTATCGTGTATGTTTCAACAATCAAGGTAAATGCTTGTTTTTCTGTGTTAGGAAAACTCTCTCACGAGTTATACAAGTTTTATTGATATAAGTTTTCTCTTGATATGAAAATATTAATATCTGCCGCCTGAAGCCACAACAGTCGTAATTCTCTACGGTTTTTTCTCACAATAAAGAAAAATTACTTGATTCTTGACAAGGAAATTTTAGCATGTCAGTATGCAATAAAATCATTAGTTTCATTAACAGTTATTGTTTACCAACATTTTTTTTTCGCAATAAAAGATAGAAAAATCCAAGGGGGAAAAAACTCATTCGGGCATTCCCAGCCATTCCTATCCATTCCCAGTCATTCCTATCCATTCCCACCCATTCCCAGCCATTCCTATCCATTCCCAGTCATTCCTATCCATTCCCACCCATTCCCAGCCATTCCTATCCATTCCCAGTCATTCCTATCCATTCCCAGCCATTCCTAACCATTCCTAACCATTCCCAGCCATTCCTAACCATTCCGACTAAGTATACACCAGTACCACTCCCAACTAGTCGACTCGGTACCAGTCCGCCTGAGTACCCAGTTCGCCTGGGCTGGTGCATCCGTAATTTCTAGCCATTCCGAGCCATTCCTAGCCATTCGAATGGCTCGGAATGAGTTTTTTCCCCCTTGGAAAAATCTCTCACACGGGAACCTTTCCAATTGATAACCGCCGTTTGAGCTCATATTTTGCCCATAGGTAGGACTCATAGTGTAGATACAAGCCATAACAGGGTTCGTGCCATTAGGCCTTTGTTCTCGAGTTATGGTCATTTTACTGAATTTTCAGCTTATCACAGGGTATTATGAAAAAAACTTCAAGAAGGAATTTCAGTCTGAAAATTTCGCCAATAGTAGGCGCCTTATGGTTCTCATTAGATCCTGAAAGTTTCAGCTTAAGCTGATGGTTGTTTTCGGAGAAAATACGTTTGCAAAAAATGGCTACTTTCTCACAAAAGCTCTGAAAATAGTCTATTTTTGAGATACCCAGCATTTTAAGAAAAACTCATCCATTTGAGCTAAAACTTTCAGAATCTAATGAGGACTATGAGGTCTATTATTGGCGAAATTTTCAGGCCGAAATTCCTTCTTGAAGTTTTTTTTATAATATCTTGTAATAGGCTGAAAATTCAGTAAAATGACTGTAACTCGAGAAGAAAGGTCTAATGGCACGAACCCTGTTAGGGCTTGTATCTATACTATGAGTCCTACATATGGGCAAAATATCAGCTCAAACCGCGGTTATCAGTTGGAAAGGTTCCATCGTCAGGACCTCTAGGAATATAAGCCGAGTCGAGCTGAGTCGCGATTTTTCTGACACGTTTCGATCTCTGATTAGAATAGACGAAATAGTAAGTGCTATATTTTAGAATAAGAACATTGCCTAAACTATGATTGATTATTCAGATTGAATTAAAGAATGACTAATATTTGAATAGTATAGTCATGAGAATTTATTTTCAAAAAAATTCCTTCAAAATAAAGTCTCATTTTAAAGAAAAATGTATTTTATTTTTGGAGACGAAAGTTATGTAAAAATTTATCAAGATACTATTCTATTGAATGATAATGATTGTATCAATTTTAATGAAAAAAATTTCGAATTCAAGATGAAAGCCTATCGGCTGAGCCGCCATCGCTATGATATTTAAATAGATGTTAGATTTTGAAATTTTAGATATTTTAGATAAATTTTCATGAATGTTGTTGTTTAATTTCTTATTATTACGTTTTTATCATAATTTTTTTTGTCATTTCAAAATATTACGGAACTAAGAAAATTTTGAAACAAGTATCGAAAGGTATTGGCTGTCGTTACCATCGATTATTGCATCGAGTTATACTTCGAGAAGTAATGATTATTGCTAGATCTAATATGATAACGTAAAATTAGAAACATTGTAAAACAAATCTATGATGCTGGATTTTAGAAAATAAAACTGATTACTCAATGTTTATGTTGATAAAAGAGCTATGGGCTCTTACAGATCCAGGCCGAAGTTCAACGCTAAAATTTTTCGTTTTTGTCCGATTCAGATCTAAAACAATATGGACTCGTAGCTCCTTGCAATCTGTTCTTGTTTGATGTCATTAATATAAATACCACGAAAACTGTTCTATGTGATTGACAATTTTCAATGATGAATTTGATTTATCAACTTAGTATGGAAATATCTTGTTGAATAATAAAGTATTCTTTTTAATTAAGTGAAAATTGTTAGTATATTGAACATCGAACGATTAGAGACTTAACAATTACAAATAACTCTATATCGACTTCTTTCTCAGAATAACTAATAAATAACACGCTCGATTTCACAATAAAGCATATCTGCAACTTCCTAATATCGATATATTCAATATACTATATAGTTTGATAAGTTTATGAAACTGTCAAAACAAGATATAGAGGACTTCATTATGGCTTCTGATTTTCCATAAAATAAGAAAAGATTACATTAAATAATTAATTACCTCTCAATTTCTCTTTAGTGAAGAGACTACGAAATCGAGATGACCGGACAATTCGTTGCAGGACAATTCGTTGCGGACAATTCGTCGCATGGACAATTCGTCGCAATGATATAATCCAATCATAGTTTATATACTTTTTCCAACAATGAAGCACTTATTCAATTCAGTTTGAAACATATAATCTAATGACGATAAAAATTATTGAAAATATTACTCATACCGAAACTCCGATTTTTGATCTCGAACAGTACGATACTCTTCTTTTGTGGATAAAAAATTAACTTATCTGAGCTATACAAGTGAAGAAAGTTTTTCTATATCACTGAGAGTGACATTGCGTCTTTTTTTATTCGCAGTACAGCTCAAAGCTTCTGACAATGAGACAATACTTTGAAAGAACTGGCGAAGTTTAGCGTTTCCTGAAGAGGAGCAGTGTTGACATCATCAGAAAAAAACAACTTCTATTGAATTTCTGTATTTTAATCATTGCATGTGATGTGCAAATGCTGCTACTTTAACAACCATCATGTGTTACTTTATATATTTAAACTCAAACTAGTCAATTTTGATCGATGATTTATACAATTCCAGAAATAGTTTTGATGATACGTCGTAATCGAGAATTTTTTACATGCTATTGACATTAATTATGAAGTAGGGAATGAGTCCGATTTTTTTTCTTCGTATGATTCTTTTTAGTGACTCATCTCGAGATCAAAAATCGGAGTTTCGGTATGAGTAATATTTTCAACAATTTTTATCGTCATTAGATTATATATTTCAAACTTAATTGAATAAGTTCTTTATTGTTGAAAAAAATATATAAGCAATGATTGGATTATATCATTGCGACGAATTGTCCTGCAACGAATTATCCATGCGACGAATTGTTCGGAACGAATTATCCTAGCACCGCAATCGAATCTTTAAGAATTTTCTCTTTTCTTTCGCCTCACTCTGCTAATTAAATATGATAATCCTCAAAATCTTTCTGTTATCGAGAAACACTGCAAATGTTAAAATAAATTTATCTAAAGCAAACAACTCTAAAATTTTATAAAATTCTGATGTATTTATTCCGACCACACAAAAAAACTCGAACAAAGACGAATGAAAAAAAATTGACATCATAATGATTCATCATACCAATTTCAGTTAGGTCACAGACTTTTCAAAGATACAGACTTAGTAGAGAATTAAATTCTCTTCAAAATGATGTGCTTAAATATACGAATAATACTGTCCCTAAAGCTGATAAGGATCTAGTGTCCTGCGTGACCAACATTTTTGGTCACGATTACGGAAAAAACTTATATTCACGTTCACGATCACGCAAACAATCGTTCGTGAACACAATCACTACCACGAATTTCATTGTCAAGTCACGATCATGATGAATCACGAATAAAAACTGTCCTTAACCACCTTTAGAAGAGATTGCTCACTGCTTGACAGTGTTGTTTGGTGAATCCTACTTTGATCGAAAGGTGAAAATGTCGGAAAAAATATCGAAAACGAGAATCAGAAATAAAATGTATTTGTAAGACTGAGAGCGACCCATGTAAAAATTTTTACCCAAAAAAGTGACTATTAAGTACTTTCAATGGTATGTTTTAAGCAGGACAAAGTACTTATAAGTGAACCTTTTCAAGTACTTTTCATACTTTTTGACTAAAAAGTACTGTTAAGTAGTTTTGAAAGCAGGAAAAGTATGAAAAAGTACTATAGAAAGTGGAAAAATTATCAGAAAGTACTATAAAAAGTGAAAAATAGTAATAAAAGTTACTTTGTTTTACTTTATTACTATTAAAAGTGATTAAAAGTGACTTTTGGTTCACTTTTTTTTACATGGGGATGTGAGGAGATTTCATTTTTTCATACACTATTATTTTCAATATTTCTATTTTTCCATATCTCTATTATTTTGTTTTTTTATATTTTCATTTTTGGCATTATTAATTTTGATAAAATCGGGGTAAATTTGCTTTCAATGTAGTACAGTGACGAAAACCGAATCGAATTGTCGAATGATTCGATTTGCCTCAGCCGAGTACAATCTTAATGCAGGTACTGTCGAAACGAACCAAACCAAATTAAGATTTCTTTTTACCAGGTCGAGTCTAATCGATATTCTGTTATCTTTTTTGGTCTTTAGTGTGCTATACTCCATTAGACACGATCAGCATAAACATGAAAACATAGTACAGGCTGCTTCTTTTTAGTCTTCTGTAGTGTTTCTAGTTGTAAGTGTACATAGAGAAGCAAAATGTACAGCACATTTGCTGTTCTTGAAATACACACTATTGTAGACTTTCTCCAAAAAAGCAGTTTACGATGTAGACTTATCAAATGAGATTAACACTTTTCTTCTAAAATATTGAAAACTATTTTGAATTTCAAAAAATAATCTTTTAACTATATGTAGAATACGATCTATGGTGTAAAAACCTCACCAATATTTATTGAAATGACGTAAGCACTGCTTTATTTTTAATTCTGTGTAGTTTATGAAACTTCGCCTATGTACACTGACCTTAGAAAAAAGATGTGTATGTACATTTTACTCATATTAAATAAACTTTACATGTATATTTTGTGTTCGATTTCCATTAAAAATATTGGTCACGATCACGTGTGATTGTGATGGTCACGCAGGATCCAATAAGGATCTTTCTTTTCAATTGCATCTTCAAGTACTAAAGTAGCATAGACCGATTACACATTTTCTTTCCTTCCTGTACTAGAAAAAATGTGCTTGAAAAGAGAGAGTATTGACATATTTAGGGGTAGTCTTAATCGTACATTCAAGCGCATCATTTCGAAGAGAGCGTTATTCTCTACAAGCCTGTGTCTTTTAAAAAAATCGCCGACCTAACTTACCTTTCTGAAAAATCGAGATTAATGAAAGACCTATATAAGTGATTAATTATAATTAGCAAATTTATACTTGTTTTGCTTCCTTAATATTGAAAATGAAGAACACGGTTCCGTTCAGTTTTTCCTCCTATATCCAATGATATATTTTTATTTGAGTTTTCATTTTACCAAATCTGAAAAACCTAAGTTTTGTATAAACTCTGCAGGGCTTCGGATATTTTGAAGTTTTCAAGGTTCTATCAATATTTTTTGCTTCTAAAGCACATCAGTATGTAGAGAACTATTTTTTTCTATCGAATGATATATAAATCGAAATATTCTAATACAGGATAAAGGACTAGTGAAAAGAAAACTATAAGTGTCCAAATAGGTTTTACTCGCATTAGAAATCAAGAGGTTTATTAAAAAGTCTTCAAAACTTATGAAAACGTCTTTGAAAAAAAAATTGTTTTTCTGGTAGAATAAGGTAGAAACTTTGGTCTATCGAATGGTATTAAAAAGTTAGGAAAATGTTGTGCCTTTGTTGTGAAATCAGCTTTGCAAGATGGATATTACAAGATGTCCGAATTATTATTTTACTTGGTGTATAGAAAAAAACAGCTTACACTAGAAAAAACTCAGAATTTTTTTATTTTTCATAACTTCGTTCGAAATTCGTTGTAAAACAGAAATAGTAATTCTCTATGACATTTGAAATAGGATGAGTGACGCTGTTTGAATGACGTTCGACAAATTAAGTAATACTTACTTTTTTTATCTTTGATACGATTTTCAGAAGGTAAACAAGCGACCTCAGATGTCGTTTGCTCTCATTCTCCAATGATACATTGTATTCGATCAATTGAGATTGGTCGTTCTAAGACAATTAATAAAAATGCATCGCTGATGAATAGTTGCTTTTTTTAACATTAACATTATCACACTGATCATTGTCATGATTGCTATTAAAGACAAAGTAGTCAAAGGGATCAATCACATTAGAAAAGTAAATTAACGTTAAAGTTGAATTAAACAATGTGATTGGTGCATTAAGAGTTTTGTTTAATTCAACTGTAACGTTAATTCACTTTTCAGTGTGTTTGGGATCAAAGTCTACGATGAAGAATTTTTTTGTAGATATTTTGTAATACTGAAATTAATAATGTCAGATAAATGCACTATTAGTTGGTGTGATTTACCAAAATATAGTTTGACATTTGGACTTGAACAAAATCAAATTGATACATGTCCGGCATTAAATGTTGCTCTTTGTTCTTTATCGAAAATTTTGATGAACGATCATCTTCTAGTTAACTTGAGCACACATTTTATCCCATTCAAAGAATATACAGGAAGGTTTCCAGTGAGTTTTCAAAAGCAATGCTGAACGATATTTTTTTGTATTTTTTTAGAGTGTTGTGTCTCCATCAATTATGATGCAAATGAAAGATACATTTACTAATACAACAGTACCAAGAATCGTTCTTCAAGATGATACAGATATTGATGCACCTTTCTCATGTGCTGTGTACGGATGTTACAAAGGTAGAGAAAAGGAAACAGATACTGAAATAATATACCTAAATAAACAGGTACATAGTAATATCTATTATCAAGTTGACCTTTTTGTTTATTGAAAACTTTATTTAGTTAATAGATTGTTCAAAATATAGTGATCGTCAGGAAGATGTAGTAAAATACGCCTCAATTATATTATTTACCATATTGCACGAACTTGGTCATTGGTGTTTCCACCATTTTGCTTGCAATTTGGATCACGATTTAGCCACTCCCAAAGGTTCAATTCTCTTCTTTTTCTTACTGAATGTTTAAAACTTTTGTTTATATATGAACTAGGCGTATTAATGAAAGAGGCTGGGGAAGCGGTCGAATTTCTAATGTTTGGTTTTAGAATTCAACATTACGGGCCGGAGGTTCCTAAATTCATGGTAACATAGTGTAAACTAGATGATATTTAATATTAATGTGTTCTATTTAGATTGACGATGTTGTAACAAAGTTTAATGATGGTTATCGTATAATCCCTATCGAATATTTAAATTCATTATTCAAATCAAGTACATATGAAAGTATGTGTCATTGTATATATTCCTTCTTTTCCATCACATATGTATATAAGAAAAAACTTTATTATTTTATTCTTTTAATATAACGTGTTTGTAATTTTAGATGTTACAGATCATATGTCACTTACAATTTCAATGGAACAATTAATACACGCAACAATACTTCACGAAGAATTATTAAAGTTTAGTTGCAAGAGAGTTTTTGATCCAATAGATGAACCTTTTTTGGATGGAACAATAAACACAATTGGTAATGAAAAAGGAAAAAGGATATTTATGCCATGTGATAAGAAACATTAAATTTTTTTTATTGTATCACTAATTGTTTTTTTTTCTTGTCATAAAGCGTTCTTCTTTTTATGTTATTACAGAAGGTTTTTGTTGTTATACAACATTTTCTGTCATTGACAAGTTGTTTTTTTTGTTATACAACTTTTTTTTTGTTACTGACAATTAAGTTTTGTTGTTGTACGACATTTTCTTAATGCGTTGTCATTTGATGCTTGATCATATACACGTATAACAAGAAATATGTCTTATTTAAACAAGCCAAATCGAACTTGATTGTTATATTTTTATGTCAGTAAACTGTGTCGATGATAGAACTATGTAGAAATCAAACGAATCTCATTGTCGACTATGGCCAAAGTAGAGTCATATTATCTGCTGCCATTTTATCGACCACTTTACATAAGCTGTTTCTAATCTCGTAAATCTAGTGAAGCGATCATGACTATACGCATCTTCAAAGAGAGAAATTCTTGAGAAAGTTGTGTTCTTATCATAAACAAGAACCTTTAAGAAAAAGCATATCCTCTATATTTATACGCTATGTATAAGAAAAATAACTCAACAGTCACCTTTCGTCATAATAAGTTCCATATACGATACTTCTCTTTTTAACTCACATCATAATAAGCACAAACGTTTTCAATAGATCATCTCGGATCGAGATGTCTATTTCAGTGACATGCATGTTACAAACAGCTTTTGAATATTCTGGAAAGCATTGGCGTCAAAGAAACGCATGTTTCACGTTACAAAAAATTTGTCACTCAATTCTAAAATTAACTTAGATTTGAAAGAAGTTCTGGTTCATTGACAGGAAAAACCTATAAAGCGTGTAAAGTTTTTCAAATTGAAGAACATGACAGAGGTGCAGAATCTGCCGTGATTTTAAAAAATTTCTCCACACGATAGTGTCTTCCCCCAGCTATTTCCCCCAAACTCTCCTAGGAATCGAAAAATTTCCCCACACGGCCGTACGCGCACGCGGGTAGATTCTGCACCTCTGGAACATGAGCATTTAGTTTAATAATAACTTCAATAATTGCAGCAAAAAATATAAAATTATAAAATAAAGAGTAATAATTCTTTTTTATATAGATATATGTCTAATTGTTTTTTTATTTGTTCATCTGATATTTCGTCCTATTTATTCGTACATTATCAAAGAAATTTGAGCTGTTGCTGTTGTTGCTATTCTCGTTGTTGTTGATGTTGTCGTTTTCATTGTAGCTAATTTATTTATAATTGACTTTCTTTTCTTCGTTCTTAACTTGACCTTAA
>CAJNSZ010003368.1:0-11363 GCA_905329745.1 Rotaria sp. Silwood2
CCCTCTACAGCTTTTTTTCTGGTTACGCCCCTAGCTAGCATGCCAGTGGTTCGATAAATCCAGTTGAAAATAAAACGAAATAATGCTATCCATGCCAGAATAAGTGTACTACATACCATAATCTCACCCAATATTGAATGAGCAAACATATGATTTCCAACTTCATTCTGATCTACCCATTGACCTTTGAGTTTTTCCAAAACGAGAAAGAAACCGAGCAATGTTCCAATGACGGCTAGTGTAAGACTAAATAGATGTATTTGAAACCAAATATCTTCATCGAGTATCTTTTCTTCTTATTAAAATGTACTGAACGGTCATAACGTACATATAAAATCCCTGTTGAAGCAAAAACCACCCAAGAAGATACCATGGCAGTACCATGTGCTCTTGCTAATCTAAAATCTGGCTGTGAGTCGGTAGTTGCCATTTTTTCTTAATGTGTTGTGCGAAAAAACCAATGGAATACGATGTATATGCTTCTTTGAGAATGAAGATGAACCGTTCGTTCACATGCGTCATATATATGCGAATAATTTTTCCCTTGTCATCATTCAAATAAGGATAACTATTTAGTTTTAGCTACTGTCTAAATTTTCTCTCTCATACTTAATGGCATGAGTCAGAACACAGACATCCATAAGAAAACGAAACAGAATGATGAATGCGCAATTCTCGCAGTCTACGTCAGCGTGACAACACAAAAAAAAAATCAAAATGTGAGAAAATTGTATTTTAAATAAATTGACTAAACTTTGAAGCGAAAAGTGAAGAAAAAGTACGTGCGAAATCTTTAATACGGCTGCATGTACGATTGATTGTTGTCCTAGACCATCTTTCATTTATTGGAACCATTAGAACTTTTAAGATCATTCCAATTTATCAGCAAATTGGATTTAAAGATCTTTGTTGTTATTCCTACATTTACTCTTTTTCAATCCAATGAAATTCTATTACTCGTAGGTTCTGACATGAGTCGATCAACCTGTGAATATGTGTCAATAGTTCTTAATATTTGATAATTTTTATTTTGTTTTCTTTTTTACAAAACACGACTGTGAAAGGTTGTCGAAGTGTAAAACGAGAACTTAGTTCCTTCCTCTTCTTCATCTCACATGACCGGTACTTTCAAGAAAACTTCGGTAATGGAATGGTGGTCTCGATAAAAGAAGGCCATAAATTTCTCTGATATAAACTTATACTTATTTAGTTATTTTTTATTACAAACACGACTGCCAATGAGTGTAGAAGCATATAGCGAGCAACTTGTTCCTTGTCCTCCGCCAATAGATGGCTATGCGACAAAATCGACATTTGAATCCAAATTGTAGCTATCATAAAACCTACTATGCTTCTGAGTTTAACTGTGAACCGGATTCTAATTAAAATTGAGTATCTGCCATACATCAGCTATCTCAACACAGGAAAATTACATGATGACTGCGAAAAGCACTATTGAAAAAGGTTTCTATTTTCAATTGAAGATTCTTTTAGTCATTTATTGTTATACAGTTAAGGCCGCCCTCCCCCTCCGAAAATCATGTTTTTGGAAAAAATGTTCAAATTGTGGTTTTATTGAAGGAAGATGCACCTGAGTCTCCTCTTTCAGAATATGTATTGGGTTTCTAGAAATAAGTGATTTTTGAGTATTCTATATAATTTTCTTTGTAATCAACCAGTGGTTTTTAAAGGTATTCAGTAGTTTCTCGGAAATCTTCGCAGCTTTTTAGAAGATATCTCGAAAACTGATAACACCATCGTGTTCGGCATGTAAAGTTGCCTTTATGACCAAATTTTCACAAATGAATGTGGTTCCTAGCATACGTTATAGCATTTTTTCGTCCAGAAGCAACACCTATACTATTTGGTTAAAAATCTATTTTCTTGTTTATCTGATGAACAAATATTCTCAAATTTTAAATGCGTAGGTTTCTCTTTACATCGGGCATGATAGCAATATTAGTTTTAAGGAAAACATCTACGATTCATTTTTCTCGAAAAGAGGCTTAAAAATAATTTTCACTTTGTTTGTCAGTTTTCTCAAAAGCCATTTTTATGCCAATTATCGACAGTAGAACAAATTTTTTTTCAATATACTTCATTCGAGAGAGCTGCAGTTTTCTTTAATCAATCAAACCGTGTGTAATGCTTGAGATGAGGGAAAGGGACTTTCTAGTTAATTGAAAACCTTAGAGAAATCCCGGGTTTTTCAGAAACTTTCTGGAAGGATTTTGAGATTTTGTGGGTTTTTGTCGTTCCAAAATTGAATAAAGGAGAATTTAAAAAGTCCCTTCCCCTCAGCCCAACCGGCAAACCGTTTGTTTTTAAATAAATCAATCCCCGATTCAATCCGTTGACATATAGTGAAAAAGAATTTGTACTGCCGAAAGGTCCATTTTAGGCCTGAATCTCTAGAAGACTTCTGAACGCTAAGGTTTGGAGAAGTGAAAAAAATTTCATAACTATACTTTGATGTGTCCAACATTTGTGGAAAGTTTCATGGAAGTCTCATGCATCGTAACAAAAATAGACTTTGGAGGGGAGAGGAGGCCTTAAATTGAGTCAAGTGTCTAACATACATTATAGACTTTTGAGATTTCTTTAAGTTTCTGATATTTCAATAAGAAGAGAATATTACACTTGGTTTGACAAAAATTCAGTACTAGTGAATAATGCAATGTTTTCGTGAGATTGCGCGAAGTCTTTTATTCATATTTTAATTTAGTATTTGACTAAACGAATGATTTTCTTTCTTTCACAGATGCCCACAGATATAAATTTAAATTCTTACCGATATGCCATGTTTCACATCAAAAATTCGATACAAATCTGTTTTTAAAGATTCTTACTGTTCTTGCTTATTAGCCATATCAATAAAGCTTTCAAATAGTCAATTCAATGTGAAACGTATATCTTTTTAAGTTTTATATCAACTACTTGATTCTGACAATTGGACTTTTTGTGTTGTGACGCACAAAAAGATTTACCATGTTCGAGTCAAATTACGTATCATTCTTACAGTGAAACTAAGAAATTTGATATATGAGCTGCCCGTAACGCATATCAACCACGATTTTCGATTATTAAGATATTCACAGTTTTGTGATAGGAGCATGATTATGATGCAATGACGATTATTTATGGTATATTTCCTAATCATAACTTCTGTATACTATGAAGCTACTTTATTAGTGGTGAAGTTGCAATCGTTCGATAAATATTTTCAATGATGTATTCAGTGAATGCGAATCATTGCCCAACATGTGTTCTAAATCGATTAGCAAAACGTTTTACTAATGACACGTGCGCAGATATAATTCGACGCGCGTAACAAGAAAAATGTTCACTACTTGCAGCACAACATCATCAATGGCTCTAGTGAGAGTTGATAGATCGAAATGATTACATTGAAAGAATAATTATGAATAAAAATAGATTTTACCTTCCTTATTCAACGAGACGTCGTTTGTTTGATTGAAATCGAAATTTCGATACTTTATCGATTCTATTCAGATCGATAACCATTGAACTTCGATCAAAGAAATATCATATCGAATTGAAATTCAACGTTGATTCTCATGTGTCGATGTGTATGGAAATTAATAAATTTTTCTCAACTACTTCAGAATTAATGTGATGTTACTGCTGTTTTGCTTAAATAAAATGACGATAAAAGTAGGATCGAGTCATTGTACAAATATTTTCACTTTGTTTTCATTGTTTTTTCTTATTCACCTTATGATGGGTCGTTTTTTTTGCGCATTGTAACTTGATGACGTATGATCTTTTATTGAAACAACTTATTCTCACCTTGTCCTTGGTATTTTTATTTATCTATATATATTTTTGCTGCTCATGGTTGAAGCTTATTTCGCTGGCTGTGAAAGATAAGAAAACATGCATATCTTCGACAAGGTTGCGTTCTGTATCTCAACACTGAGATTTTATTCAACATAATTATGTACTCAATGTGATTCGCGGAGAATAACGGTTACTCTATTTCATTTATTTAACTGTTTTACATTCATTTCTTTCAATAGACAACTTTTAGACTGCTTTTAGGTACGTCGAATATAAATAGGAATTGAATCATTATTTGGTCTGCTCAACAAGTAGAAGCTTGATGAAAGATGTCACGTTTACTTTTGCTTAATCAATTGCCAGAATCGGACACGTATCCAACGACGATGATCGTCCCGAAAAAACACCAAACTGATTCGAATCAAGTTCTTGACACTCAAGAGCAGGGTAAACTAACCGAACCGATATGTAATCGAATTTCAAGAAAGTAGAATCTATAAAAATATTTAAGAACCTCAGTATACAATCAATGAATCATCGATAGGGACGCATCAAGTCCAAAACTTCACGAGAGTTCGCCATGATTTCTAAATAATAGCTCTTTTAATACATCAACATTTCGTCGTCTAGGATGCGGAGTTTGTATTACAGTTGGTATCATGTCTGATTATTATTTGATTGATATAATTAAATAAAACATTTTTTTAGTGTGTCAACTTGCCTTTTATAATCCAGGTCTATCCAAACATGGTGGAATCCCGCTCTAGAATTAATTATATTTTTTCAGATTTGTTTCAGCTATTAAGAAAGTTATATAAAAAGCTTATCACAATTAAAGCACTATTATTGTCCGAAGAGATGCAACTTAAAGAATCAGTTGAAAATATCTTCCTGATAAGATAAAAGTCATACTTTAAACACGCCAATGAAGTTTCATATCTAACACATATTTTTCTTTGTTTGTTGAATAACGAGCATATTGAATTCGAGAAGCTATGGTGATATTTTTCTGTCAGGCGTAGCCTATTTTTGTGACAATAACGAATTCGTATAAAGTTCCAACGCTGGTTTTCAACGTTGACAAATCCAGTTCCTTAAATAATCTCTTAAAACTTTCGAGTTTGACTTGTTACTACTTGTCTAAAACACCGACACTCATACCCTCAGTAGAATCCACAAATTATCGTAAACTCCTAGGAACGCAAGCTACATGCATAGGTATACACCGTGTCCAAACTTTCCTGGGTCAACTATTTCTAGATCAAGCTACTCCATGGGGCCAGAAATCTCAGGTTCTGTCACTGACATATCTTCAACGATAATAATTAACAATCGATAAGCCACTTTCAGGACAAAAAATGGATCAAAGATCCAAGGATGCTAGAATAGACGAGGCATAGAAGATTGACGATGTTTAACTAGTATGCCCCATCAATAGAATGTACTCGAAGAAATTCGACTGACTAAGCAAAATTCATGATAATATCTAACTGAATGATTGAAAAGTCATAAAGAAATCTGATTGGATTAAGAAATACTATGGAATAGTATAATTGGTTACATGAATACTGAGGTATATTACTACTAATAGTTGCACATCGTAAGATATGTAATTCATAGAAAACGGAATGTTCGCTCCCGAGAATAGTGAAATCCGAAAATATCGGTCTGTCCCCAGATTCGGTACATACATACTCATGGAGTTTTATCTTAATTTCAGATGAAACTGGAATTTAGGCAGTGATACTTCTACCTCTGCTACGTATTCAAAACTTTACTTTTATGTGTTCGCATGAAAGAAGTGCAGTAACACGCGAAAAAGACTTGTTGATATATTTGAATAAAACGCGTCAGTAGAAACCATAATCTTCTCAGAGCTCAAATCGACTCAAATTGATACACTTACATTTTTCTAAATGTTGTTCGACTATTCATTGTCAGATTACGTGATCCTTAACAATAGTATATGGAAGAATTTTCAAGAGTGTTTGAGACTACCGAATTTCATCAAAGTTTACGCAACTATTATGTCATAAGCATATGAACCCATGGAATATTGGTACTATCTTATTCCGATGTTCTTAGATCATCACATTATTTCTCTATACATTTCTAAATCATTTCAGATAGAGACTATTCTAGATATTCCTATAATATATTACATAATTCTACTCGTTGTCGTACAATAGAAATGGCAACAGTAGCTGAATCAGATGTATGTTCAACCTGCAAAAAGCCGTCAGCTAAATTTTTATGCGTGGGATGTAATACATACTTTTGTTCGAAGCATTTCAAAGAGCATGAACAAAAACTCTCAACGAAATTTGACCATGAAATTGTAAAGTCGCATGATGAGCTACTCGACCAAATTCAAAAGTTAGAAAAATCGAATTATTCATCATCGGATCTATTCGCTCAAATTGAACAATGGCGGCAAGCAACAATCGACAAAGTAGAGAAAGCAGCAGAACGAGCTCGTCAAGACCTTACCGAACTACTTGACAAACAAAAAATAACAATAGCGAAACAACTTGAACCAATTACAAAGGAAATTCATAGTCGTCGAGATGAAGATGATTTTGTCGAAAGTGATATTCATCGACTTCGACAACAAATCAATGAAATCCAAGGATCACTTCAACAATTGATTCGAAAAGACACAACCAAAACCATCATTGTTGACAATGATAAAATCGATTGGAATCGACTCATCTACATTCAAGGAGAACAACAAGACTGTGAGTATATGAAAATTGAGACCTTCTTATTCTAAAAAAAATGAAAACTGAGATAAATGGATAGGAAAATAGCCGAGGTCTGATCTTTCATAAATGACATGACTTTTTAATTTCGCACCTAGGTTTTTTCCAAAAATTTGTGTCATTTTCTGCTTAAGAAATATGCCTTTTTGCTCGTGCAATTCAGAGTTCTCAATTAACTAAGCTTTGCTTTTATTACAGATACAAAAACTTATAGTATAAATAGATACCCATATTTAGAGAGATTTTCCAGCCATTGAACTTCTCATATCTTTCCTTTGCTTAAAAATTTCCAAAAGTGAACTAGAAGATTCTTTGTATTATCCAGTTGCCGATTCTTGATGTCGATTTCGGACAGTATCACTACAGTAAAAGAAATATGACTGTTCGAAATGAAAACAATGAGGGTTGAGTGTATTATTGATGTTTGAAATATCGCTTCTTGCAAGTCTGACGAAAAGTCATTCTCTCATATTCATTGATTAGTATTCAGAATGGTAAGTTATAGGAAAGTTCTTGTTTGTGTCTCATCTGCTTTTCTTCTTTCCTTTTTTTAATTCAACTATTGTATTCGACAGTTAATGAGTGTTTCGAAAGACTAAGATTACTTCTCTCTGTTGTTTAGAAAATATTTCGTTTAAGCCACACAAAATTTGAATCTTTGAACTTGAATCATCAACACATTTTATACTGCGAGTGAAGATGTTCATAATTTTTTGAGTATTTTTCTAACCAAACTTATAACTATTTTTGAATTATTCGAGAAATGAAACATTTCTCGAGCAATGATGACTTGAAATAAATTCGAGTCTAATGTAGAAGAAATCGTGTTTGAAAAAATCCTAGAAAGCCGAAAAGTCATCTGAAATTTCTAAGTTCTCTTAAGTCAATGTCAATAATGGCATGGAAGTTCAAGTTGAAATACCTCGAAATGAAACGGGATTTGAATAGTGTTGAGCCAAGAGTTTCAAGGATCGAATAGAGATGATTACGCTTTCTTTCATTGAAAACTAGCAATAAGTTGAACAAAACGATAGATAAGTGGTGAAGGAACTTTCTCTGAATCATCGTTTTAAGAAATTTAAAGTCTAATTTTCATATCTCTCTTTCGACTAACACTCGATAAAAACTAAAGAAATAAATTATGTTAGGGCTGTATCGTGAGATTCTTGATGATCAGAAACAGTTAACAACTTTTTTTCTTATCAAATATTTCCTCATAAAGTGAATGTTCATCTGGTTGATTTTTTAATAATCGAAGTGGAAGATACTGTATGGAGTATTTCTCTAAAGTCTCAATCATATGTTCTTCTAAAAACATTTTTGATTTCATCATTGCAATGATATCAATAGTTCTCAAGTATAATTTAGTTTCAAATAGTATGTTGACGATATTCAATTATTTTCTTTTATTTGAAGAATAGTTGAAAAGAGAAGTCTAATGGAGTCGATTTTAGGAAGAGACATTGTCTTGAAAGTGTTTAGAGTGACACATCAGCTTCGATTCGAATTTAATAATGACTTTGATGATCAAGTGTGATGCTCGTTTAGAAAACTTTCTTTCAAAGAGGAAAAAATCGCTTGTTTTTGTTTTCTTCATTTTAAATAGTAAAACAATGAACTTATCATTGAGAAATTGCATGAACCATAATCTTCCTATGAGAAAACATACATATAGAAAATGTGAGAGACGCAACACAGTACTATTTGTCTAGTGTGTTTCCAGTCTTCAGCCTCAAACTAACGTTTCCAAAATTTCTCACTTCATGGAGTACGTTGAAGTTAACCCTTTGAGTCCCGACTTTTTTTTTACCAAGTTTAACCCTTTGAGGTTCGAATTTTTGTACTGGGCCAAATTTGCTGAAATTTTCAGGATATGTTGGGGCTGTAGTGGAGAGGCTGCGATAAAAATTTCAACCCTATACCATGACGTTTGAGCGAGATATTCACCAAACAAGAGTCAAAAATAGCTCATTTTGCGTCCAATAATTCTCGGTCCAGACTCGTACTATGCGTTCAATTTTTTTTGTTAGACAGAGCATGTCAGGATGCAAGGCATCACAGAACTTTTTTTATAAATTCTTACTTTTTTAGCGGAGAAAGGGGATCATAAGTTCAACGACTCAAAAACCGCGCCAAAAATGGGTGTCTCATTATATAAGTGTCTGCATATATAATAAAAATAAAGCTTAATTAAAAAAAGATACTCTGTAGTGCCCTGCATCTGTATATGATCTTTCAAACAAAAAAAAATTGACTATATTAAATGAGCCTAGACAAAGAATTCTTGGCCACAAAATCAAAAAATCATAAATCGAGAAATAACGAAAAAGAGTTTTTGTGTTTTTATACAAAAGAAGCCTGTTTTTCAAGCAGCTGATTACAGAAATCATGAAAATTTTTAGCCAAAAAGCAAGTTTTGGATAAAAAACCATATAATTTCTGAAAGATCCGAAGACGGGCTATCTTCCTACGTATTTATCTCAATTTTGAAATTTCTGACGAAAATTGACATTTTTTGAGGAAGGGGAGGGCGCAAAAAACATGGCACGGCGTACTTTTTAATGTTTTCCATACACTCTATCATCCGTGTAGTTTTGTACGGATTTCTACTAGCTTCCAACATTTATTGAAAATATTTCTCTGAAATTCTTGTATCTTTGAAAGTGTATGGTGAAGACATAAATTAGCATTATCTTAAGAGATAAACAAAGAATCAAACTTATGATTGGAACACTATTCGTAAAGTCAGAGTAAGCGGCTTTCCTCACATATGATCGACACCGAATTAGCTAGGCCATATTCGATTCGTTTTTCGGTCTTTGTTCCATACTTTCTCTCTCTCTCTCTCTTTCTTAAGCAAAATTCTTTATTTTGAATATCGTTCTTCATCAACTTACATTGATCCAATGTCAATGGACAAAATTGTTTCTAGTTTCAGTACCATTTCTACACAGTGAAAATGTGAATGAAAATGTAAAATGGATACAGAATGGTGTCACTGTGGCTGGAGGAAATGAGCATGGCAATGAAATGGATCAGCTCTATCATCCGTGGGGTCTGTGTGTTGATGATGATCAAATCATCTACATTGCTGAATACTCGAATCACCGTATTACGGAATGGAAATGTGGTGCAACAACTGGTCGAGTTGTGGCTGGTGGAAACGGACAAGGACATCATCATAATCAGTTGAACTATCCGACAGATGTAATTATTGATAAAGAAAATGATAGCTTAATCATTTGTGATTACAACAATAAAAGAGTAGTTCGATGGTCTCGTCAAAATGGTACAACTGGGGAAACGATCATCTCAAATATTGGCTGTTTGGGCTTGACCATGGATGATAATGGATTTCTATATGTTGTTGATCACGATGAGCATGAAGTCAAACGATATCGAATGGGAGAAAGTCATGGAACTGTGGTTGCAGGTGGAAATGGACCAGGGGATGGTCTCAATCAGTTGGATTATCCGAGATACGTATTCGTCGACCGAGATCATTCAGTGTACGTATCAGATTACAATAATCATCGTCTAGTGAAATGGTTAAAAGGTGCAAAACAAGGTATTGTTGTAGCTGGTGGTCACGGTCAAGGGCATGGTCTTACACAATTATCGAATCCCTACGGAATTGGCGTCGATCAGTCAGGTACTGTCTATGTGGCTGACTATTCGAATAATCGAATTATGCGTTGGACTCAAGGAGTCACACAAGGAAATGTCATTGTCGGCGGAAATGGTCATGGAAACCAATCGAACCAACTTCATAGTCCCATCGGTTTGTCATTTGATAGAGAGGGCAATCTGTACGTGAGTGATAATGGAAATCATCGCGTGCAAAAGTTTAACATTGATCGACATTGATGATTTTTAAAATTTAACTTTGCTTTAACGTTTTTTTTATTATGGTTTTGAACAATTGATTGAAGAATAAAGTTATTTTCCATCGATTTCTATCAGAGACTTTTCTTTGCGGTATTTTTAAGGTGTAGGTGTAGGTGTAGATGTCTGAGGTTGTGCGTGTGTTTTTTATTCAATTAGAGTCACATATACATTCTGCCTTCTGAATATGTGCTCGTACATTTCATCGTACAATTATTTTAGTTCATCAGGAGTTTGATTGAGAAAAGATTACATTACATATTCACTAGTATACTTTATTAAATAAGTTGCTAATAATTATAATTCGACCAAAATTTTTTCATGTTGAGTGGAGAAACACCGATTCGAATTAAAAATAAATCGTATAATGGCATTTGAAGGTATAATGCAACTATCATGATAGTATACCAAAGCTAATGAAACGTACTTAAAGGGACAAACATCGATAGATTTGTGCTTGTGTAATTTGCTATGTCATTTTGGTCACCATTCAGTATAGTATTGTCCCATGGAAGTCGATTAGAAAATTTTGATTCAAACCGGTTTCAGATAAAGAATTTTAAATCTACATAGGGCACTACAAAAGTTTTTTCATACAGCGCTTCTAGAAATGGTAATTTGAGGACATCTATTCCACTATAATACTTAAACATATTTAGGACTATGTGCAAAATTTCAGCCGTCCACGCATTACCCATCGTTGTACTTTTCCTTTTTTTTTCATGTCATCCTCGCATCACTTTCGATATGAGTTTTCAACTCTCACGTGAACAATTTCGCACTATGATTTTATATGATTGGAAAATTGGCTTAACATACAAGGATAGCCATGCCCGTTTGGTGCAAGCATGGGGGGAGCAAGCACCTTCTGATCACACAGTCTTCAATTGGTTTCGTGAATTTCAACGCGATAAT
>CAJNSZ010003369.1:0-11363 GCA_905329745.1 Rotaria sp. Silwood2
CCAAGTGAGCCAGACCCAATCCCTCTATTACAATCAGTTTTTTTGTGGATCTTTCATGCATACCGTCTGCATAGAACTAAACCTTAGATCATTTTCATAAGCATCTTCAGTACCCGATCAAAATGCGATCGGAAACTGAACATCAGCTGTTTCCATCCAAATCTGTCACGATCTGTTACTTTCATTATTTCTGCATGTCACCTTCTATGATGCTTACTAGTCTTTTCTGTCACGATCTTTCATGATTTCTACTTATGTCGGTCACGGTGTGTGGAAACGGTCGGACGGGTCAAAGTTTTTACCATTTAACACTTCAACACTCTTTTATGGATCGATTTTTACAAAAAATAGTATGCGATTCGTGATCTATCTTTTTGGACTTGTCTTCTATTCGATCAACAAATCTAGTTGAAAAAATTAAGGAAAATGAATGACCATCGAGAGGCTTAATGGAAGGAGGGTCAATATAGACGATCGATTGCATTGAAAAAGAAAAGATTCTTACAGGCGTAGAGAATATTCTTATATCGAAAATATTAATATTGATAATAATAGAAAAGTTTCCGCTGCTTTTCAAGTTCAAAAGAATAGATTCAAATCGGCGTTACATAGAGACAGAATAAATGCGTCCGTTATCGTTGCAAGACCCTATATTATAGTTTATGAAATAGAATTCACTGAGGCTATCAACGACAGTTTCAGATTTTCTCAATCAGAATGATCATCGAGGACATAAAGGGTGGAATCATTTGAGAAGTAGATTTTCCGTTTTCTTTTAGAGAAATCGTAAAATAGGCTGCCTAGTGACGAAGAATTGGATTAGAGGAATTCACACATTCGAGTAGGATTGTCTCCATCTTAAAACTTAGCTAGAATGACCAAAAAGTACTTACCCAAAAGTAAAATGATAAGAAAAGAAAAGGATCATCGAACATTCTCTCAACATAATATACATCCAGTGGAGAGCGTATAATAATACAAAGGATTGATACTCGCATTCTTGTGCTAGAGGGCCTTAACCAACTGATACAATTTAGAATTTCTAACCACTCACTACTTCCCATCAACTATACAAATTCGTAATCGAAAAGCGCTTGGAAATTTCGGGAAATTTCTTCGTTGAATACTGAGCCTAATCATATAGGATTTTCATGCTTCGCGAAAAGTCCCATAGAGATGAAGCACTTGAACGGAGCATAGTCATCCTCGGAATTTAGTACCATTCAGTAGCCTCCCCAATCCTCTATCGAATGACATATAATAGTAAAGGTTTCATTCTAAGGATAAAAATATTTTGTTGACCAAAATTCTCATGGATCAATATTTCCCTAGAAATTCATAGAAAACTAAGATACTGCTCGTCGAAAATCATGAAGCTCTGAACCGATTTGGCTCATCTTCGAACTCGACCGAGATATTGATGGGATAGAGGCGTGTACAAAATTTCAAGACGATCGGACGCGTCGTTCAAAAGTTATCGGATAAACGGCCGGACGGCCGGACACACTAACCGATTTTAGAGTGTACTCACTTTTTGAGTACACAAAAATCTAAAAAGGTTTCTATTGGAATAATCTATTTCGATCGATAAACAGATCAACCTATATCCAGGAAGAATACAAATTAATCTGCTGAGTCTCAACTCTTGCTTTATCAGCAATCGATCTATCTATCGAAGAAGTTCAATTAATTCAGATAATAAAAGATTGTAATGCAGTATTTCCAATTTGCCGACGCGTTTCGTGTTTATTTATTTTAATTTAGAAAACACTCATCAGGGCACTGCATTACAAAGGAAAATGTTTTAGATGAAAGAGATAGAAGATATAAATTTCTGAGAAAAGTTTAGGAAAGAAAACGGGAGAGGAAATGATCAAGAGGGCTCGATGCGTATGTAGAACTTGTAGTGGTTCAAATTAACAGGCTCGGTTTAGATTTCTAGTGTGAATCAATCGATGCTGTAGGTTCCCGACATTGCGTGTTCCAAGTATTGGACTAAGATCACTAATAGGAGAAGCAGAGAAATATTTCCTCCATAATGCGTGGAACCGGATAGGAAATGTCCGCATGTTGGAACAATAAGTAGAATGAATAAATATATTGTTCTCAAAATCGACTGGTAATTTCTCTGGGTATGAAACTGAAATGATTGTTGAGCGAATATTGATGTAATTTTGCGAGGTTATTGTCTGACTAATTTTATAATTGTCTAACACCAATTGGAATTGTTTTCGAATTAAGTCATCTGGATACTTGTTCAACAGTAAAGCCATCCGTAAATTCTCTCGCTCATTGATAAATAATTGAAATGAAGAACAATATCTAATTGCACGAAGGAACATTGCGTATGGAATATTCTTTTTCATATGCATTGGATGGATACTGTGGAATGGTAGATAATATGGTTCATAGGAGGGTTTATGAAAGACACGAGTGGTTAACGTTCCATCGTGGTTTTCCTTATATAAATCTAGAAAATTGGCTGAGTGACCGATGTGAGCTTTTAATTTTATATTTTCATCCATTTGATTCCATATTTCAATTTGTTTCAGGAGATGACGTTCAGGCCAGTTGATGGCGATGAATAGATCGTCTATATATCTGAGGTAAAGGCCACCACTATTATTCGTTTGTTTGACAATTTGTTGTTCAAAGAAAAACATATAGCAATTGGCTATTGTCAGTGTCAGTGGGGATCCAATTGCTCCGCCTCGTATCTGGTGATAATATTGTCCATCGAAGGAGAAATAATTGTTCTGCATCACGAATCGACTAAGACATATAATAGTTTCTACTTTTAATCCTTGAACTTGTTTCATTTTTAAGTAATCGAGCATTTTCTTTAGAGCAAGAACACCTTCGATTTGAGGAATCATTGTATAAAGGTCTGTCACATCTATTGTACAAAATAATGTTTCTTTTGTCGATCTCCTTTGAGACCATCGATCTAGTTGTGCGGCTAATTCGAAACCGGATTCAATTGTTGTTTGTTTTGCCATTTCATTAAACAATGGTCTTAAAAGGTCATCGAGAAATTTTGAGATTTTAATTGTGGGATGGCGAAGACCAGAAATGATAGGTCGTAGAGGAGTTCCTAATTTATGCGCTTTCGGAAGATAATATAAATGTGCCAATTCGGCTTCACTTTGATTTACGCAGAGTAATTCATATTGTTTCTGAGTGATCCATTTCGCTAATCTTAAATCTAGCAGATATTTATTTGTTCGCTGAATTAGATCAGGTAAGGGATCACTTGTACCGAGGCATTGATAAGCTCGAGTTTTATCCATATATTCTTTAGATTTCTTCCGATAATCTTCTAATTTACCCAAATGAAATACCTTCGATTTATCAGTTTTTTGAAGAATAATATTGTTCAATCGAAATTTATGTTTTAATCTCTTGACTAACCGGCCATAATTCTTTTTATTGGTCACTTTTGGTTTAAAAGATTGGCTCGGAATAATTAAATCATTGGAGATTTCTAAAATTAATCGTTGATTCATTGAATTGTTTAAGCTTTGTTGTCGATGAAGAGGAACTGAAGCGTTGTGTAATCTTTGGAGTAATAGATCCAGCTCAATAATAAATTGATCAACTGGACGACCGGGGCATGCTCTTTTTTCGAAGAATTTTCGTTCGAGCTTTCTTTTCAAAGTTGCCAACTCAGTTGTTCGTCGTCTTGCTGCAGTTTGCGGATCATTAAAAATGAATCGTGGACCTAATTTCAGTACCTCTTCCTCTTCATCGGTTAATTTAATATTAGCTTGATTCATTATAGCTGGAGCAAGAAATCCTCGCCCAGCGAACGTGTTAAAGTCGGGGCAACGATTATTGGTTGTTCGGGATTGTCTGGCTCGCCCTCGACTCGCTGTTCTTCTAAAAAATAAATTGATTGGTCAGCTTCTATGTTCATTCGTTTTTCACGTATTTCTTGATATTGTTTGAAGGCTGCAAAGCCAGGTTCGGCATCAAAGCCATCATCGTTATCTTTTGGAAAGCCTTCAATGATACGTCTAATTTCTGTTCCCAACAGTTCTTTTTCACGAGTCATCGATTGTAAATAGAGATTCATGGCACTTGTTCGATAATTCTTGGTGATTTGTCGCATTTGATTGTACATTTCTTGAGCTTCTTCTTTGGCGACAATTGATTCGTCAATTTTAAAATTAAAATCGATTTTACCAATAAAATTCGGAGGGAAATCATATTCAATACGTTTTGTAGCTGTCAAATAATTCTTGTTTTTTGTCGACCAAAGTTTCATTTTTGGTTTAAGCGTTAGATGAACATTCCATTGTAATGGAGTTGCTATTTGTTCAAAATCTTCTAAAGCTTTGAATTCTTCTATTTGAACTTTAGCCAATCTAATTTTACTCTCAGCTAATCGTTTGGCATGTTGTGTGCATTGATGAATATATCGAAGAGTTAATTTTTCAATTCGATCAACAGGATCACGATTACGAGTAGTAGTTGTTGTTGATGGAGTTGTTATAATTCCATCAGTTGTCGTTACCGTTGTTGCCGCTGTTGTTGCTTCTATAGATGCATTGGGATTCAGAACTGGTGTAGTTGTTGATGCATTAGTATTAGTTATTTGTGACCAGTAAGTGTTTAATTGTATTTGAAGATCAGAAATAGTAGCATTGGCTTCAGCAATTTTTGCTGATAATTGATTGATCTTCTTTTGAACAAAACAAGTACAAATAACATCATCTCGTCGTTTTGTTCGTTGAACCACTTCTTTAGCCCAATGTTTCTGTTCTGTGCCCATTTTAAGATAAGTTTGCTAGACTTGTAATTCATAATTGTTTCTAACCCATTCATCATAGATTGGAGCTGTGGCTAAGACATAAGCTTGATTACCACGGCTATTAATAGCATGTAAACAATTCTTTTGTAAGTAGGACATTATTCGACTATGTTCTAGATAAAGACGTTGTTTATTTTGTTTCTTTGGCTTTGAATTGATTCGATCATTGTTCGACGCATTAGGTTCATCATCAGATTGAACATCATTAGTATTTTCGTCGGACAAAATATTAAATCGATTAGCAGTCTTAGCTGTCTTTTGATATTGTTTTTGTCGAACTCGACGTTGTCGACGACGAAAGGAAGATGTTGTCATTGTGGTTTGCTGTTGATTGCGTCGATCGTCTTGCTGGTGTGGTATTTCGGTTTGATCATCAACTTCAAATGGTTGTGTTGCATTTGTTGTTGTTGTACCAGTATTAGCAGCAACATTTCGACGTTGTGGCAATGCATTAAGGGGTGTGACTGGACGAGTATTAGGTGCTGTTGTCGTTGAGGGTGAGGGTGAGTAAAGCTAGTCAAGACATGTTTTGTCCTTGCTAAAGGGACTCCTCAGTTGACTTGTACTCATTCAATTGTAAATGATTACGAAAATCAAAACAAATTGAAATAATCTATCAAAATTCAAAAGAAGAATAAAATCTTCAATTAAAAGTAATAGATATCCATATAGAAGGGTGAGTAAAGCTAGTCAAGAGGGTGAGGGTGAGTCTATTAGAAGAATAAATATTCCAAGCTTCTTACGACTAGTTTCGTCCTTGCTTAAGGGACTCATCAGGTAAGTAAGGAATTTAAATCTACATAAGAAACAAAAAGAATTAATCTCAAATTCAAAAGAAAAAAATATTCGAATCTTCTGGCTTCTTTTAAATCTTTGTATCATATTATATGTCGATGATTATCATATGTACCTATAACATATTGGATAGACATCAAATACATCAAATATTTTATAAACTCTTCCAATTATTATTTATCCTCAAGTTAACGAACAGTGGGTCATATATTCAATTAAACCAGAAGACGTCCCCATCTTTACTTCTTGCGACTTCCATTCATCTCGTTACTATCCTTATCTTTATTGCTGCGTTTAAACATATTATTGAATTCATTCAACCATATTCGCCTATACCACCTTCTTCCTCTGCATTCTGACCGGACTGCGTAGTAGGTAGAAGAACAGTTTATTCTCCTACAACAATAAAGAAGAATTCGCTGCCGCTGTTAATCATCCTCAATCACTATCAACACAACCCAACCCCTGCCTATCCTCTTTTTTCATACAGATATTTCATTTGTCACGCTTTCTTCTATATTCCAATTTCCATTCTCTTTATTCCCTTTTATTTTTCTTTTTTTTCTCCTTTTCAATTTTGGTTTTAACTGTTTTTAATATTTGTTTCTTATGCAGAGTGTCCTGATGAGTGTTTATAGTTTAAATTAATAACACGAAACGTGTCGGCAAAATCAAAAACTCTGCATTTAATTGATTAAAAAGTACCAATTATTGACGAAAGATCGATTGCTAAAAAGCAAAAGTTGAGATCCAGCAGATTGATTTGTCTTTTTGTTAAAAGATAGATTTTTCTGTTTATCAATTGATTAACCCTCACAAATTTCAATTTATTTGACAACTTTTTGTTCGTATCATTCTCCTTTCAGTCGAGGCAATTTATGTTCTATCTTTAGTTTATCCAAAAACAAATTATAATATTACTGTAAATGAATATATTCAATGGAAAATTGATCCAATGAATTCACATAGAATTTCAATTGAACCAATTCAACAATCTACCTTTTATCAATTGACGAAAAATGTTTTAGCAACAGTGAAAATTGTCTCAACTGTTTCATCATTTTGATTTTCTTCGAATAAATATCAATTCAGTCGAATTTCTGAAAAGCTTTTAACAATGAAAGAATATACTAATAATATTACTATGATAATAATTGGTGACGAGTATATTAACAATTGAATAAGTTGTTTGATTGAGAAATGTGCCGTTACTCACGTTAAGGAGAACATTAACATTATATCCTCGAAAGTATCCAACGATAATATCGAGTTTTGTATCAACATTTATATCTGCTAATGCTAATGAAGAGGAAGCAGAATTAAAGGAGGAAATAAACTGAGGAAGAAATGTACCATTGACCAAGTTCAAAAGGATACCTACACTATTTCAACCTTGATTTGTTAATATTATGTCACGTTTATTATCGTTATTTACATTACCTATCATTATACTGTTCGAGGAGTTGTGCCAACTGAATAAGCAACTTGAGAAAGAAATATCCCATTATTTGAATTGAAAAGAACGCAAATACTGTTCGAACCATAACTTCCAACAATAATATCCAATTTATTATCAGAATTAACATCAAACACCGCAAACTGATGATGACTTCGCACCAGTTCCATAAGCAATTTCATCGTTAAAACTATCATTTCCGTTATTAAGTAATACGCTTATACTGCAACCATCCTAGTTTCAAACTATAATATCAGATTTATTATCGGCATTTACATTAGCTAGTCGTGCTATAGTTGGATGACTGACAACTGCATAAGTAACTTGACTATAAAACATGTTGCTGCAAGCAATCAAATAAAAAAAAGGTTTTATTCACTTGAATGCGTTCTTATAATCTACACCCCCCACCCTCATGCCTAATTTTCTTCTTTTAACCATACACCATAGTATGATTGCAGAAAAACCATCTTATTTATGTTTTAGTTTTTTTTTCTCTAAACTACGTATATCTCTAATGAATCTTTCTCATATAATAAAGTATTAAGATCTATTAGCCGATGAATAGTGTTCCAAGAAAATAAAATATTTTTCTTAAATTTGAACAAACCTAATCAAATCATATCTGAATTTGATACATCAATTAAACAACCATAGAAAACTTAATGATAGAATAAAATGCAACTACTAGGTTACGGCGTCATTCTATTTGTTTTTGTTGATCGAATGTCTTTTAACGACATAAAATAATTGCATTAAGAAAAGATAAAGGTTGACAACATCAGATATTTTATCTAACATATTACTTGTCTAATGTGTATTCATGATATCACTGCTCTGTGTTGTTCTTACCTGTATAAAGTATTTTTTATTCTAACAAAGTCTAATGTGGTCAACATTCGTTTGGTCGTTTACCTCGATAATAATAATCATTAATAGTTTAACTTTAGCAAAACATAAATCCGTAGGTGATACTCGTCGAATAGTATCGACAACTATTCCAGATAGTGAATATGAACAAGTCATTGCTAAACGTTATCTATTTGCACCATTTGCCAATGAATCTACTGCTTGGCCAGTAATGACTAATATTCGTAATGTATATCAAGTTGTTTCATTACCACAATATTATACTCAATCTGCTAAAGAATTTTGGTTATTGACTGAAAGTACTAATTCAACAACTGACTCACTACAAATGTCTTGGATGTCTTTGTCTGACAACAATACTTCAGTAGTTTTGTCGAAAATTGACACGAAAAGTTTTTTGGTTGTTTCACACAATGAAACTACTGGTATGGTTTATACAGCTGCTCTCGTTTCTTTCGAACATATACAATTGATTTTATGCAATCAATCGGATGCAACTTCTTGTAGAATTGTAGAAAGCATTCCATTTCCTTCAATCTTAGCAAATATTTCAAATATTGGAGCTGGTTTGTTTATAGATGATTGGGGAAGAGCAGGATGTTTATATATTGGTACTAATAGAGGATTACATGGATTAGATCTTTCAACATTGATTATTCATCCTTATATTAATGAAATAAATGAATCTGTTTCTTCTTTAGCATGGACTTCAAAACATAGAACAGTTTTTATTGGTACAGAAACTAAACTTTGGATTCATGCATATGACAATAATGATGATGAAGAAGAATGGCGTTTAGAACTAATTACTGGACTTATTGATGGACCTATCACTTCATTAGCTTATAATGATGGACAAGATAAGCTTTGGATAGGGCAAGATACTGGCATTACTCTTCTTTCACCAATTATCATGTCAACAGGACGTGTACATTGGTATTTTTCGAGATTAGCAGGACAAATTTCTTATCCCGGATCCGATATTGGTCATTTACCATTTGCTAATATTACTACTTTAGGTGTAAGCCATTCAACATTACCTGACAGTCGAGTGTGGTTAGGTTCTATTCGTGGAATGATGCGTTTTGATCCAAACGATAGTGACATGAATGCTTGGCGTGTATTTAACAGTGCTCGATATATGCCTAATCGTGATTCATTGGTTAATTTAGTTTCATTAGCTGTATTGAGTCGTGAAAGTAAGGCAGTTGCCGGTATGGGCGGTAGCGCAGTAGCAGTCACCAGTAAAGGGTTAGCTGTTCTCCATTTTGAGATGTGGACATTGGCACGAAAAGCAAAACATTTTCAAGATTTTTTTAATCAAACAAGTAGACATGAGCGATATAATTTGGTATCAAGTTGTAGTATGTCATCATGGGGAGATAGTCGTACTTGTAATAAAGGACCAGATGACAATGATGGTCTTTGCACTTCAAAATATTTAAGTAGTCAAATCTTTCGCTATAAAGTAACTCAAGATGAAGCAGTGAAAACATCTGCATGGGCTCATTTTGAAGCATTAGAACTTCTTAATAAAGTGACAGGTATTTCTGGTTATCCTGCTCGTACAATTGCGAAACGTACTGATACTCCTCCTGCTCCGCATAAATGGTATTTGTCTCCTGTTTATCCAACTCTTCAATATGAGGGTGATACTTCATCTGATGAAGCTGTTGGACATGAATATGTTTATCCATTAGTACATGATATTTTGGCTAGTAATGATGATGAACGGCAAAGAGCTTACACATTGCTCTTCAATATCACGAATCATATTTTAACTCATGATTGGTATCTGGAAGGTGTGAATGGCACTCAAAGAGGTGTTTGGAATCCGTTAGATATAAATAGTGATGTTGGCTATGTAGACGAACGGGGACTTGGTAGTCTCGAAATATTGGCTTTTCTAATTCAAACTTATGCTTATAGTGGTGATGAACGTTTTCTTAATGCTACTAAACTTCTTATTGAAACCTATCATTATGATGTTAATATCATTAATCAAAAAATGATTGCAGTTTGTCAAGTGAAATTTTGGAATAATGAATTGGCTTATTTATCTTATTTTAATTTAGTCTCTGCAATCAACAAACTTAGTTCTACGTCTACTTTATCTACAGCACAAAAGGAGCGTGCACAATCAGTTGTCAATAAACTATTAGAATATATGACGACTGGATTAGAATTAGCGCATAAGTACATACATATGGATAAATCACCATTCTATAATTTCATCTATTGTTATGCTACTGGTCAAGTTAATCAAACTCAACATTTATTCAAAAAACTTCGTGGATTTTCTCCTGAATTCGATTGTAATTCATTAACAAAGGATGGTATATGGAATATGCAACGTTGGCCATTGGAACTTATCAATTGGCCACAATTCAATAGTGATCGATTGGATGTTCAAATAAACGTACCTGCTTTTTGTGATGTGGAGAGAGCACTCCGCTCAATAAAAATGTTACCTCCTGACGAACGAACTGTTGATACATGGGGCTATAACGTCTATGACTTGGATGGTGGTAATGGACTTCTGGAATCAGATCCAACTGCTTTCTTAATCAGTTATTGGGGAATGTCTTATTTTAATTTGTTAGGAGAGTGAGCATCTTTTAGTGCGTAGCATTGATGACACTCTTGGTAGTCACTTATTTACATTAATCTTTTGTTTGAAACCACTTCTTTTCAAAAAATTCATGACTATTGATTTATCGATAATGTATGAAATAAATTTTGATTAGAATTACACAAACGATAAAAAGATAAATATTAGACAAGCAATGATAAACACTATTTTGGACTCCAATATATTGAACTTGATAGATTCGTTAATTATCATCCTCAGTAAGGGTGAGGGTGGCTGTGAGGGTGAGGGTGGGCGAGGGTGAGGGTGTGGGTGTGGGTGTGGGCGTGGGGTGTGGGTGTGGGTGTGGGGTGCGGGTGTGGGTGTACGTGCAAATGCTAAGCGATTACCCACACCCACATCCACCCCCACACCCACACTCACACCCACACCCACACCCACACCCTCATACACGAAATATTATTTATGTATTGACATGTCCATGTGGTAAATTTGATTATATTGGTGTAACAAAAAATAGTTTACATGATCGTTTGAGAAGTACCAATAGTTGTTTTGTTTTGTTCTTGTCAATATTTCATTTATTTTATATAGAACATCGTGAACATGGTAATCGAATAATGCATGAATTTTTATTAGGACAAGAAAATATTACACGTGATTTACCACGAGGAAATTTAAATGAGTATGAAAACAAAACTGTCAAGATTTTATTTAGTATTGTCATTGTTTTGTTAACTTTAGAATTTTAGTCAAAGATCGCATGAAACTCTATCAGCATTCCGCACAATGTCCAACAGCCATGCAAATCTTTCTCGATGCTAATCCACAATATTGGC
>CAJNSZ010003370.1:0-11360 GCA_905329745.1 Rotaria sp. Silwood2
TAAATTAAAGAGAAAATGACCAATCATTATACTCTGTAAAGTGACATGCTCACTGAATGTTTGTTATAATTTATATTTACATTTCATTTACTTTGTGCAATTTTGAAAAAATTTCATAAACATTATTTCTTATTCAGATGTTTTAACTTTCAATATTTTTCCCTTTCGATATTTTCTATTCGACATTTTCGCTTTCGATTTTTTTCCATTCGATATTTTATTTTCGATATTTTTCTTCGATATTTTTCCTTTCTTCCTTTTTCCATCCATTCCTCTTCATTGTTACTATTGTTTATAGTGCTAGACCAATATAAGACTGAGAATACCAATGATAAATTGTAGGGAATTAAAGTCAGCGCTTACAGACGACAACATTCTTCGATATTAGCCCAATTTCGACATTTTTCCTTTCTATATTTTTTCTTTCGACATTTTTCCCCTCTGTACTTATTTTTCGACATTTTTCCTTTCTATATTTTTTCTTTCGGCGTTTCTACGGCCAACCCTATTTTCTTCACTATGAAAACATAGAAAACTCTATGTACATCCTTTGACTCCTATCGTATAACCACTAAACTGTAGTGCATTCGAAAAGCAAGCTCACGATTCTATTTATAACGAGTTATAAATCAAAACATCCATAGATCGCATAAAAATTGACTTTTTCGTAAGGAGACCCTTCATATATCTAATCAAATACTTTCTGTATTATTGTTTTATAGTACAGCAATAAAAGAAAATGCAACTATTCACTTACAGATTAGTGTCGAAATCAATACAGAAAAGAACACACATTGAATGTTACTAAACTATGATCATTGCAACAAAAAGATAGATCACCTCTGATAATTTCGAAAATCGACAATGATCAGTCTATTATTTGAATGTCATATGAAGAGATATAGTTAGTTTGCACTCAGTCAAAAAAGAATCATATCATTGAAATTCAACAATCTACACTTTGAGCATGCAGGTATTGGAAATATCTCAATACGATGATATTTACTTCGATAATCGAAGTTATGGGCAATATTTGACCATGATATATACCAATAATGTGAATCTTAAAAGTTGAAGTCAACTATAAAATTACTCTTTAAGTTTCAATCGTTTTTACTATCATGTCAATCTCGATGAGAAATTGGCTGTCTTGATCTGAAAGCCAAAACACGAGATTCAAGCTCGCAAGTTTCAACTTATGTTAAAGTAAATTCATTTTTTTCAGTTTGTCATATACGGTATCTGTCATTCAAGGAATATTCTAGCATTATATGCAATCATCGCTAAAAACAAAACACCGTGTATAGACTTTGAATATTTTTTAATAGAAATGAAACAGAGAGCTGTGACTTTTATCATTAAAAAGAGATCTCGAGGGAACGTGTCTGATAAAATTTTATTCGACATCACGGAGCCAATCATATTAATTCTTGCTGAACATTTTAAAAACAATATTCTGAATCCATTTGTCAGTTAACCTTGATTTTCAATGTGACTTATAGGTAGCAAAGATTGTTATCTTTTGATTTATGAAAGACTGATTTTGATAACATGCTCTATTTAAGAGTTATACAAGCGCTCTGATAATTATTGCTTTGAGTTATTTGACCCGGAGTGATTCTTCAAACCGTCTGGACACAAGCAGTTCGCCATGACAAGTCGAATAACAATATTTGTTGTCTGGATTACAAATGATTTGACAATAACTTCACTCTTGTACCCACAAATGCTCCTTTTTTTCATGATGAATAATAATTGTTCTTGATAATCACACGCTAGTATACTTTTCTTGGGGACTCACTGAGGAGTTCCTAACAAATTCTACAAAAGTCCCTGTTGGGATTTCTCGGAATTTTTCAAGGAAATTGACCAGAGTTTAACTTCTTTTTTCAGATTAATCTAAATAAAATAAAATTTATTCAAATTAATAGATACTTTGAATATTTTATTGTCATAAATCTAAATAAAACAATTAATTGGTTTTTTAAAAATAAATACTTACAATTGAATCTGTGGTCGGGACAAATCTGAATAAACACAGCATATTATTTAATTTTATAAATAGATACTTACCTTTAAATCTATTGTTTCCATAAATATAAATAAAAACTACATTCCTGTATTTCCTCAAAACTGTCCCAGGGAGTTCCAAGAGAGTTTTCTCTTTTTTCCTATACTCTCTGAAATTTGGGCACTCTCTCAAGATTTCTCAAGGAGCCTCCAATAATTCTCTGGAAATTTCAGATTATATAGTATTGTTTTATTTTATGATGTATATTTTGATTTATATGATCAAGGAATGTGTTATAAAAAAGACCAAAGAAAGAATTGTCGATGCAAAAAACAAACCGAAATGAAAACAGATTTGAAGAATAAACGATGAAAACAAAATATTAAAAGAATGAATATTAATACAGTGTATCAAATGGATACAAATTTTTATTCAACAAGGAGGATGTGAGTGCATGGGACTTTACTGAAGGAAACATCAATATCCACATCCGCAAAGTGTTAAGGGGTAAACATGTAATAATATGTTTCAGTACCTAAAATCAAGTGAAATATATAGAAGAGCATGAAGACAATGCAATGATAATTTTTTTTGTTCGAATATATTTTCTCTGTTATGAGAATCTTCATTTCTACAATGATGTATAAGAGAAACGTATTAGCTAATTATCAATGGAGCTTTAATAGGCAATATGAAAACAAAGCACATCAATATTGCTTGACAACGTCTTGAAATTTTCCATATTTTTTCCTTAGTCCAAAGCTGCTTCGACATTTCTTTTGCAACATTTTTTTGTTTCGGCCTTTAATGCATCTAATCGACCAGGGGAACGTATTTTATCATTAAAAGTCATAAACATAAAAAAAAAGAATTATATTTTCTTCTTCTACGATGTTTTGTACTTATAAAATCGCAGGTATTTTTTTGTACTGAGTTTTTATTTTATGAGAACGATTATGACAGACGGAAGGTTTGTAAATGTTTAATGTTTTTCGTAATTGACGTTTTGTTACAAAAACAACCGTAAATAAATATTCTCACCGTATCCTCCGCTTTTCTCTTCATAGTTCTATTTTGCTTGAATTACCCTGAAAATGTTCTTAATTAAGGTGCTTTCTTTTCCTATGGTCGAAAAAAGCGTAATTATGATTTTTCCAAGTGCAAAATCATTATCCGAATGCGTGAATGCTCTATTTTCGTCAATAGAAAATTTCTGTCAAAATAACTAATTATTTATATGATTTAATACGAATTGTTCTTTTATTTGTTGTTTAACTAAAATATAGAAGGATAACATTTGTATTAGCTGGTTTTCTGGGTATATTTCTTATATTAACCATTGTATTTGCCGCTTTATATGGAGTTCAAAGGAATAAAAACTCGACTACAATAGACACAACAACAGCCACGGGTATGAAATATTACTATATTTATCTATATGATCTGTTAATTGCTTCTGGCCCAAATAGATTTATGTGTAACTTCATATTGTATTAAAGCGGGTTAGTTCTATTTCAATGAATTAGTTGGATAATTTTATTTCTGGAATTTAATAGCGAATTATTTACTTGAAAGTATTGATAAAACTGTTAATCCATGTGACAATTTCTTTGAATTTGCTTGTGGAACATGGTTAAAGAAGAATCGAATACCGGATGATGGTAAATTTTTAATTGTATTTTCATATTTTTCAATATATAGATATGAATTCTGTTTGTTTTAGCTGAATCTCATGATACTATTAACATTCTGCAAAATCAATTAGATAGTGATATTGTTGGTAAATGCATATAACCGACTAATTTTAAGCATTCAATTAGGTTCATGATGAAATCAAGGATGTAGCAAGTTACCTTTTCTTGAGAATTTTCCGTTCAACATCCATTCTCGGATTTAGCCACGTTGTGACCCTTGGAGTTACGTCACTGAATAAAATTTATATAAATGACAATAGCATAAGAATGATTATAATCGAATTTCATCTTTCTTTAGTTAAGAAAAATAATCGTATGCTTGTCATTCACGAAGACTTTTTTCTAATAGATTTCAAGGATTTTTAATAAGACTATTCAATAGATACGATTTTGAAATAGAGTTCTACTCGTGAATCCGATCTATGAATGTGTCTGAGTAGCAGTTTATCGGATCAAGTTGAAGTGTAAAAAATGATGCAGTTTCTTCGACTTCATTTTTTGCTAACATAGTCTAACTGCTGATATTTATCATAGCGGTGATTCGAACAGTTTTGAAACAGATTATGATTTAGTATTCTCTGTACAATATGAAATAGGCTATTGCAACTTGAGAATAATAATATAACTACAGAGTTTTAAGGATATGACCTTCAATAGTAATAAGAAGCTATAAAAATGTATTGTATTTAGTGATGAGTCGAATCATGTCGTCCATGCCTAATCGTATGCTTTAATTAATATTTTCAAAAATATGTTATGATAACATTTAATGAAACCGCAGTCAGATTATCGCTGATCCTATTTGCATTTTTGGTAGATATGTTTCCGTGTAAAAAGTCAGAAAATTTGATTTTCATCAGTTTATTTTGTCGTTAGAAACCGATTATAATGACACTATTTTAATCACATTTCCATTGAAAATGATGATTAAAATCAATTAAATTTCTAAATAATCAATTTTTATCCATTTATCTGACTTTTCTCCTCGAAAAATAGTAAACATGATGCTAGATCAACGTTTGACGTATATAATATGTTTGAAAATTTGATAATATATGATATTTATTCAATGATCGAACAGAAATGATAGATTAAAAATCAAGAGTTCTAAAACTATAGCAGTTTTCTAAATTTTGATCGAATACACTTTGAAAATGACTTTGGATATTAGAGAAAAGATTTCTGAACGATGTAAGAAGTCCATTATATATCTTTGTTGAATGGATTGTACGATAGGACCTACAAAATTGATTTATTTGAATTCATTATGTTTTACAGTTGAGGTTCTTGTGCAAAATGAGTGTAGTTTCTTGAAGAGAGGCTATAGAGAGCTAGAAGACATTTTGCTTTGTTCCAAGAATGTTTTCTCTATTATGTGAACTTGTTTGCAAAAGATTTTTGATATAATCCAGAAAATTGGTTTTTGGAAGTCTTGATTTTAGAAAATTTTTATAAAAATCTGTTAATGAGACTTGATAAATACTTATTCCAATCGAAAATTATTTCCAATGCACAAATATTTTCTTTGATTTGTATGCGTTTCTAAAACTATTACTTCCACTTTATTTGTTACAATTCTGAGTGATTTCTCTTGATAAATCCAATAACTTCTTGTTTGAGAATAAATCTAATAAACCCATTGGATCAATTCTAGTATTAAATCACGCCTTTCAATATGTATGTTTAGATATGTTAACTGCACCAATTCTCGATGACTTCAAAAGTCTTCAATCTATAATGAATGCTCGTCGTTTGTATGACACATGCATAAATGAAACAGCTATAGACTTAGAGGCTATTAATGTAATATTGTCTTTCGTCCATAATGAGCTTGGTGGATGGCCTATTTTACAAGGTTCACCATGGAATGAAACATCGTATAATCTTACACGTTTATTCATTAAACTACGTGAATATAATCAAAATATGATATTTGGTTTTAGTACATCAGCTGATGATATAAATTCTTCAGTTAACTTTATTCGAGTGAATAACCAAGATAGTAAAAATTCAATTTGTATATTTTGTTTTTTGTTGCACATAGGTTTACCAAAGTGATATTGTACTTGCACAGCGATCAAATTATCTTAACGAAACAAAAGTTACTAAGACTTACCGGCAGTTTATTCATGATGTAGCTTCAGTGCTAACCAATAATATGGTAATAAATGTCAGTGAAGTTGACGATATTTATAATTTTGAAAAACGTATTGCAACAGTAAATAAAGATGTTTGCTATTTTTTTCCTTTACAAATTAAATAAATAAAAATCTTTAGTTTCATTGGACACCTGCCGAACAACGTGCTAGACAAAATGAAAGAGTTCGTACAACAATTGGAAATCTTTCACAAACATTTAATACAAGTGCAAGTATTCATTTTCATTTGTTTATAAAAATATTTTTTATTTTTTTCTTGAATTTAGTTTGGATTTACAAATTATCTTCGACATATATATTTTTTATCAAATGTTCCTTTAAATGATAATGATGTTGTATCAGTTAGTGAATTAGAGTTTTTACGCAATGCATCATCGATCATTGATTCAACTTCACCACGTGTACTACAAAATTATATTGTATGGCGTTTTATAATGAGCAGAATATCAAATATGCCTAAACGTTATCGGGCTCTAAGAGATTCATTTGATGAAGCTTTTCGAGGTACTGTTGCTCAACGTCCACGTTCAATAACATGTGGAAATTATATTAATAATAATATGGGTTTTGCTCTTTCAAAAATTTATATTAAACAATATTTTGATGAAAATGCGAGAAATCAGGTATTGTATATAACTCTTTAAGAATAAAATAAATATAGCTATAGTTTGGATTAGTTTATTTTATTTGCGAACAGATTAATTGATTATTTAATATATATCTTTTTTATAATATTGTATGAAGGAAAAAGCAAAGTAGAATCAGCGATTTCTTCGTTTTCATTTCAAAAGGTTATGGTAAAGAAAAGAACACTCGTATCTGTTACTTTGATATAGTGCAGTACCTAGTGGTACATTCTTCAGCATGACATAGTCACTCAACTATGGTGGCTGACATCTAGATATCATACTATGTTCAAAATATAGTCATGAATAACTTATATTTTCTTGTTAAATACGTATTGTTAGTACAAGTAAGTATAATACAAAATTTAGATTTTGAAAAATGTACGATAACAATAAAATTTGTCTAAGTGACATTTTCTATTTAAGTACATATTACATTTAAAACAAAGTCTTGATGGGACTAGTAAAAGCTAATAAGCGTTCGTCCCAATGAACTCTGGACATTGAGTTATAACCGATTTATAGGATTTTCGACTCATTTGTAGTTAGTTTCCGAGAAAATAAATTCAAGAAGTTTCAATCTAAAGTTTGGTCTATAGATAAGCCCAATTACTGTTAGAGTTTCAATCGAGAAGAATTCGTCGTCGTCAAGATTTTAAATTTTCAAACATAGACCATTATCAAGATAGACAACAAAAGTTGAGTCTTCTTAGAAATTTGATAACAAGACAATGGAACATACTTTCCCGATGAAACTTTCATGATATCCAAAGAATCATTAAATTTATCTTTTAGTTAAATTTTGACTTGAAGCTTCGTTTTTTAACTTCTCGAGAAGTACCTTAGAATCGGTAAAAAAAATCTCGCAAAACGCGATTGTAACCCGATGCCGAAGGCTTATAGGGATAAACCCTTTTAGACCTTTGGTACTCTCACTAATAGCTACTTGTTGCTTAAATATGAGCTCGAACAGTGGACGTTATCTATTATTCTTACTTCTTGAACTTTAATAATTGTAACCATTTGTCTAAGGAGAAATAATATTCATGACTTTTCAATAGAAAACTTTCAACAAAATCAAATTGTTTTTGAAATTAACACAAATAATGTTGCCAATACAGAACTAATTTAATTGATTGTTGGTTTTTATTTTAGTCATTAGAAATGATCAATAATATTCGAACTGCATTTCTTGATATGCTCAAAAATTCGAGTTGGATGGATGAAACTTCAAAAAATAAATCAATAGAAAAAGTAACTTGAAAAATAAAATGCTTCATAACTTTAATTATATTTTAAAGGCGTTAGTAATCGATGAAAAAATTGGTTATCCAGATTTTTTAGGCAATAATGATACGACAGAGCTCGAAAAAATGTATCAAGATGTAAGAAATAATTATAGTTTCGACCAAATACGATTTATCCTGCAGTTTTTTTTTTAGTATGCTTTCAATGATTCATATATATATAATGTTTTAAAATTATTAAAAATAAAATCCAATGAAAATCATCGAATGCTTCGCGAACCTGTTGATCGTAAAGCATGGGGTGCTAGTCCACCGACTATAGTCAACGCTTTTTATAGTCCACCAAGAAACCAAATCAGTAAATAGAATTCTTTTTTTGTACAATTGTTTTAATTTGAATATTCATGATAGAGATTCAAACAGGTCGATTTGTCTTAGGTCTGGTTGACTAATGACAAGCTATGAACCTGTTTTTTATTTATATAGTTTTTCAAATGAAAACAGAATACACTATTAATAAGTCAGATAAAACAGTTCCTTAATTTTATACACCATGTATTTAATGTATTAGTCCAAGACGACATATCAAGGTTAGAAAGTTGGCGGTAATATAACTATTAATCAGAATATTATGAGAATCAGGCAATCATTTATATAACATAATAAATAAAATAAAAGATCAATCAACAATCTAGATATCAGATGTTATTTACAGAGTTCAGGATACTAGTCCGCTAGTAAGAACATACAGGATTACTCTGCGCTGAAAAATAGAGAGCAGTAGAGATTAGAAAGTTTTTCTCAGTCAGCGTACAAAAGAAAAGTTTTCCCTGCACATCCCTACTCCTTAAGATTGTCGTTCACTGAGCCCCCATTTGCTCGCGAATAATATGTTTGTGTAGGCCGTCTCTACGTGCACATCTATAACTTCATAGTCCGCATCATCCATATTTTCAAAGAATTTTTGTGTCACTTTTTCGGATAATTGTATATGAATAGTACTTATATATAAATAAATGTGTATTTTAGGAGGTTTTTGTTACAGTAATTAGCATCAGTGGTTTTCATGAAGTTTTTCTACTATTAGCTTGTGTGACTATTATGTATATCCGGGTGAATGATTTCGACGGCCAGGAAAACAATATTTCTGGTCGAAAAACTCAGAAAAATAGTAGGAACTCGGAATTCGAAATCTTACGATTGGATTCAATGGTCGGATTTTTCTGGTTCCGAACAGAGTGCGACGCTGAACTTCTACCATTCTCTGACCAGAAATAGACTATATTTCTTGACTAAGGTATATATGTATATATTTTTCTTTGTCTTTAGTCTTTCCAGCTGGCATTCTTCAGATGCCATTTTTTAATAAAGATGCACCGAAGTAAGTGTCTTTCATATCTCTTTTGACAAAAAACAATTAGAATTCCTCATTCTTTTTTAGATATTTAAATTACGGTGGTAAGTTTCAATTAAATAAATAAATGTTGTAGAATATCAAATAAAATTCAAGCCATTGGAATGGTCATCGCTCATGAAATTACTCATGGTTTTGATGATAGTGGTCGTCAGTATGATAAAGATGGAAATCGTATTTCATGGTGGTCTCCTGATACTATCGAAAGTTTTAATGCGCACAAACAGTGTATAATCGATCAATATAGTAAATATGTTATAACTCAAATCAACATGACAGTAATGATTTAAAAAACGTTTTCACATTTTGGTATTTTTTTTTCTAAATTTTAGTTAAATGGATTGCAAACACAAGGCGAAAATATAGCTGATAATGGTGGGATAAAAGAATCATATTATGTAGGTTTTATTTGAATTGATTTAGAAAAACAAAAAGTAAAGCAAAAATAAGAAAAATGATCTAATCTTGAGACAGAAATTATTTTTCTATAGGTATATAAAAAAGTATCATTAACAAAAAAATGATAAAAGTTTACCTGGATTAGCAAACTATTCAAATGAACAACTTTGCTTTACATAAAATGCTCGACTTCGTTTTTATTGACAATATAATGATTATCTAGGCTATATTACACGATTGATTGAAAACACACTCACATGATCATCTGATCGATGATTTTCGACAGAAAAATTGTTTTTAAATAGCTTTTATTTGCGTATTATATGTTTCACTTGTTTGTTATTTTATGCATCCTTATTATCCTTGTTGAATGTATTTATAGGCTTATCAAAACTGGGCTCGAACACATCCAAACATGGATAAAAAATTACCTGGTCTCTCTGATTATTCAGCAGAACAAATGTTTTTTATTAATTATGCACAGATTTCGTGTTCGAAAATGACTAATGCAAATGCATTGAATAGAATTTTAACAGGTGTTCATTCGCCAGGAGAATTTAGGTATGTTATTTTTACGTTAGATAATTATAGTAGTTTATTTTGCATTAACCAATCCGATTAATTCGACAGGATAGAAAATTACAAGAAGTTTATTCTGTGATTAGTCAACGCTATTCCTCGTTCTTAAAACGAGGTTAGTTATTTGAAATTTATCTAAAGCTAGTGCAAAAAGATTTACACACGAGATACTTTTTACTCTTTTCCTTAACAATAATAGCTAGAACAAATGGCACAGAATGTTATATCGGGAGTGACACTTTCCAAGTCCAAGTAAAAGGTTGAGATAAAGAGTTTTTTGAAAGCCAAGACTTTTGAAATCAGTTTTCCGAATGCGATCAAACAAGGTATTGGAACAAATTCATTTAATAGGAAAAATATTTTTGAACAAAGCAAGATGTCTCCGAGCTCTCCATAATCTATCTTCAGGGAACTATACTTATTTTATAATAGAAACCACTGTATGAAACATTGTAGATTCATGTAAATCAACCTATTACGCCTATCACATAATCGTTGTCGTTCGCCAAAAGTGGGTTGTAGACATTTTATTTCATTCAGAAATTTTCTCTGTTATTTGGACTCGTTCGCTAGACATTTATGCTAGAATTGAGAAGGCTCATTTTTCGAGTCTTGACTTTCTTTGAATAGGAATTTCACAGGTACTTATCCTGATAAGAAATTGTCTCAGCTAATAAATTTGTTCCTCTGATTTGTTTTAACTGTTACCATTAATGAAAAAGTCAAAACTATGTTGTTTCTTAACTTTTTAAGTTCACTAGAATTGGTCGGGTCCGAAATAAATCCAATCAGGTATAGCCTCCACTTTATAGCGAGATATCATTGGTACCACTGTATTTAGAAAATGAATTTTTTTGTAATGAAATCTGAGAAGTATATTCGTACTTATGTTTTGCTAGTTCTATTCGTCAATGAAATTGAAGAGTTTTCCTCTGAAATATGCATCATTTGATTACTTGAACTGTGTTTTCTAAATAAAGATATAGTATGCATTGCATAATTCAAGTATCAATGATGATTTTTTTATCAAACTCAAAATTATGATTTTCTTTCAAAGAATAAATACAGGGTATATCAAAATTATAGCCCCCCCTTTGTCATTGTTTTGTCTCTATGAAAACGAATAGCTGGATCAAATGTAAATAGTGATTCTGATAGCTCTCGAAGTTCTCTATCGAATGCAGTATATTTGAGACTTTTTAAGGTGACTTCGTTATGTAATGTTTTTGAA